>ML285785.1:72428-100965 GCA_005239495.1 Nicotiana undulata
AAAAAATATTTTTTTCATATATTTTCAGTTTTACTTTTTTCATCTTTCGGTTTACAGGTTCAAAATTTTACAAGTTTCAAAGACATGAGTTCGGAGGTTTATGTGTTTCGAAGTTTACGGGTTTAGAAATTATAAAGTTTACGGGTTCGAAATTTCGCAGTTTCGAAAGTTTTGCGGTTCAGAAGTTTATGAAATTTTTTCGGTTCGGAAGGTTGTTGGTTCGAAAGTTTATGGCTTCATGTTCATTGTATCAAAATTATTTATGAATACTCTGGAGAAAATAATTTCCTTAGTTTGCGTATCAAACACTAGAAAATGAATAAGATTACTACTTGTTTTCCAAGAAAATATTTTCCATGGAAAAAATTTTCCTTTATACCAAACGCACCCTAAGGGTGAAAAATTAGAGAATTAGGGCTTGTAATTGGAGACCTTTAATTGGGAATTTGAGGGGCCATTTGAGGTCCGATTTTGATGTTCTTGGTATGTATAGACTCAGGGGAGTATAAGAATTCTTGTGATGTGATTTTTTATCGAATTCCGATACGTGGGCCCGGGGGTCGGGTTTGGCCAATTTCGGGATTTTTGGTTAATTTTGATAATTTTCGAATGGCTTTGATCCTTAGCATATATTGATGATGAAAATCTGATTTTGGTTAGATTTGAATCAATCGGAGGCCAATTCGAGAGGCAAGAGCATCGCGGATTAATATTTGGGCCGGTTTGAGGTAAGTAATGACTATAAATCTTGTCATGAGGGTATGGATCCCCGGACTCCGCATTGTATCACTATTTGGAGTGGTGCACATACTAGTTGACGAGTGTGTGGTGTGCACTGTTGGGGGATTATGACTTGGTCCGTCCCGTAGCAACTATTAAGTTGCATATTTGATTCTTAATCATATGATATTTCATGTTTTAAGATTATTACTATGTTTTTGGGCAGAAAATCCGTTTTGGGCCTCGTGTCAAGTGTTTGGACCCTTGGGGGCTTTTACTACTATTCCTCACAATGTTGACTTATGATTTACACTCAGTCATATTATGTTTAACTGATTTCGAAACTCAGTCTTGTTTACACTATTTTGAGATATAAAAAAATATTTTGGGTCGAGTACCCCGTTTTACTGATAGCCCAAGCGGCTTTTTGAGAGATTTTTGACTGAGTGAGGCCGAGGGCCTATATTGTGAGGATATTATGGGATCGGGATGCGCGCTGCAGCATTTTATACAGTTTATGATGACTGAGTGAGGCCGAGGGCTTGACTGGTGAGGATATGATATGGGATCATGTTGCACACCGCAGCATGTTATTGATAGGCCGAATGCCAGAGTGATTTATTCCATGATTTGGATTGTAATAGCGCTTGGGCTGAAAGAGTCCCTCCGGAGTCTGTACACCCCCAGTGAGCGCAGGTACCTACTGAGTGCGAGTGCCGAGTGATTGGGAGGCATGAGTGGCTATGAGGTTGCCCGAGGGGCTGATTATGAGTGATTGTGAGGCATGCTGAGGGACTGATTATGACTGATGTTATTCCCGAAGGGTGGTTTATTATTCATGTTTTTTGCCCGAGAGACTACTTATGATTTATATCATTTTACACTAAACTTCTTGGACATTTTATTGAAACTGTTCAACATTACATTTTTGTAAAGGAGTTTCACTGAAATCGGCTTTTAAAGCGTGATGATTATTGGAAAGAAAGATTGTGCTTATTGTGAATTGATGAGTTGATTCTATGTGTTTCTTACTGCTTAGACCTTATTTAATTTCATTACTACTCAGTTGGCGTAATCAGATTACTCCCTGCATCTTGTGTGTAGATCCAGATGCTAGGGCGGAGTAAGATGTCTATCTGTTCCAGAGACTTCTCGGAGATTTGAGAGGTAGTTGCATGCGTCTGTAGCCCTACTTTCTTCTTCTTACTATTATAGAGTTTATTTTCCACACTTGTATATTTTTTTAGATGCTCATGACCAGCGACTCCGAGATCTTGGAGTTGTATTTAACATTCGGTGTAGCTTTATCTATTTTAAAAATGACTAAACGAAACCTTTATGGCTTTATCTGTCAAGACCCAACCTATGGGCCGCGACGGGCACCCGGTACCTTACTCAACCGAGTACCAACATAACATATCTTTCTTATCATACTATCATGGGTATATGTGCCAAAATGGTCATCATGACATAATCGAAATAGAACATAAGGGAATGCTAGACATAGGACGACCTCACATGATATAGAAACTTATACATGTGACATATGCGCCTATAAGGCTGGCATGACCATTTGTAAATTCAAAACATAGGCCGACAAGGCCATACAAGTATCCATATACCTGACATTTGTCTACAAGCCTCTACGAGTACATAAACATCAAAAAGGTCGGGACAGGGCCCCGCCATACCAGTCAATGCATGTCCCAATCATACTGACCAAATAGGAAACTCCGGAGTAAGTGGAGTGCCGCAACACCTTCCGCTGAGCTGACAGCCTACTAGGAGGATTGTCAACCTGTCTATCGGGACCTCCGGGCATGAAATGTTGCGTCCCCAAGCAAAAGGGACGTCAGTACGAATAAAGTACTGAGTATGTAAGGCAGAAAAGCATAACTAAGAACAGTAATGTAAAGAGAGATGTAAGAGATACACATGTCGCATCTGAGTGCCTCTGAGAGATAGTGACATGAAATGCGTGATACATATATATACATAATCTTTTAAAAACATCCGCCTCTGTGGGCATCACCATCATCATATCGTACCCGACCTCAAATAGGACTCGGTAAAAACGTACCCGGCCACGTGGAGCTCGGTAAACCCAACTTATCAGTGGTTTCACAATAGGTGCCATACCCGGCCGACTATAGCACGGCTCGGTAGAGTAAAGTAGATACATATATAATGCATGTTGGACTCATGGAATCACGTTCTAAACCTTTTGGAGTGACATAAGGTCATTGCACCTTCGATTAACATTATGGACATCATACCATCAATATGAACTTCACTAAGATTCAAGGATCATACATACTTTCTTAGAATACCTTTATAAGAAAAGAACAACATGGACAACCTTAGTTGCTAAGAGTAGATTCGTTATGAAATAGCATAATGTGTATGTTCGCTTCACTTTAGATCATGCCAGAAGAAAGAAGGGAGTGCCTTAACATACCTTAACCAAGTTGCTTCCTTAATACCTTCCAAAAAACTCTTCAAACAAGTCAACTCAATATATCATATCATAAGGAGATTCAAAATCAGTGTTGAGCAAAGGCTAAGTCTGTAACTTAAGCTAGTAGCTGTTTACGTAAATTCGGGCAGTATCTCCCCTGTAACAAGGCCCTTCTCCAATACCATATACTAACAACACCAATAACAAAACAATAACAACATGTATGCATTATTTCCCAACCTTATCTCCACCACAATACATCACAAAACAACCTACACACCCTAATCACTTCATACATGAAACGACAACAAAAGTAGTGTCAAACAACCTTAAAAAATAACGACGAACAACCAGCCCACCATTCCATAATTATGTGTTGTTTTCCAACACCTTGTATCCTCCAAAACTCCATAAAACATCAGCACAAGAGGCCAACACGAAACAGCCCACAAACAGTTCACTACAAGTCAAATAACTTGAACTCACGGCTTCCGATCACCGTCCCGTGAGTTCTAACTATTAGGAAACACATTTATCAACCTTCATTAATATTTAAACACTAAATACATATATTACACGTTTCTTAACTATGAAGTACCTTCCAAAACTCTAACTACAAATAAAAAAGAGAGGCGGTATAATGACACTTACGTCGTAGGGATCGTTTTGATGTTATCGCTTCTTGATTTCATGCATGGGATGATAGTATTCTTAGAAACCCTAGAAGATAGCTTAAGGGTATGTTTATGGGTGTTCTCTGGTCGTGGTATACTGAAACTTGAAGAGAAAGCTCACCTAGGACTTATATATTTCAACTTTGGAAAAGTGAAAGAGGTGCTAGCTTGGCACCCTAGCATTGGCCCATCTTCCGACGCTTATATCTTTTTATCCGGATGCCGTATGAGAGAACAGTTAAGAGAGTTGGAAATGAAATTCCAAGACCTTAAAATTGGTATATAATATTACCCATTAAGACCTCGTATAACACACGAAATGTATTTCTCAAAAATCTTTAGTGACACACCTACTTGTCACTTATGATGTTTGCGCAGTCTTGCGAAACTATAAATATCTCTCTATTCCCATGTCTTATCGATAAAAGGTTTAGTGCCTTGGAAACTAGACTCTTAGATCTTCAATTTGGTAGGTAGATCATCCCCTAATTCAAATTATATTGGGATAAAAGATCAGCTACATTTGACCTAAGTTTCAACGCATTATGAATGTAATTTGTGAAGACCTTTGCCAACTTTTGTTCCACAAGTTGCTTGACTTCAAAACATAGCACACAACTATCATACAAAAAATGTAACTCATAGAATAACCTCCTTATAATGTAATGAACCATAGTCTCACCCTAAAGTAAATGTTATAACATTCCAAACTCGTCGGCTTTCGATGAAACTTATTTTCTTCAATAGGTTTAGCTTCTAAGCTTTCCAACCCTCTTGGTACTCATTATTCATGATATTAAATATTTGTAACCGCCAAGGTAACATTATTAACTTACTTTATACTTTAAAAGATGATCTCATTTAAGATCTTACATCAATTGACTTACGATGTACTCTCACATACGAGACTACGGGGTGTAACATTATCAGTTTAGTAATGATATAAATGAAAGATTCTTTACGTTTTGAATGTTAATTTGGCTGGTCTAATTCCACGATAGGCGCCATCACGACTTTTTTAGATTTGGGGTCGTGACAAAAATACGGCCGCATAACTCAAATGCGGACTGCAGAACTCACATGCGGACTGCAGAACTCACATGCGGACCGCATAATACATAAGGCAACCGTAGATCAAAATAGTGTTTTTGGCCATATCAAGTGAAGATTATGCGGTCCATTATGAGATCGCATAACATGTTTGCGAGCCGCATAATGGATCACAGAATTTCAGTAGAGGCTGTTATCCCACAGGTGCGATGGAAAAATGCGGTCGCATATCAACAATGCGAACCGCATAACCTTTCTGCGATGGTCACCTGGAACCTGGATCTGAAGATTTGCGATGGACTTGAGGAATATGCGGACCGCATACCTGTTATATGACAGATATGCGGTCACATAACGTGTCTGCAGGGGTAAGTTTGTTCAAAATTGGCCCCGACTTTTAGCCCACTATAAATAGATTTATTAGGGTTTTGTGGGGGCATCTTGTCTAAAAAAGAAGCTACAATATAAGGCATTGAATAGTCCATCTTTTGGAAGCTTTAGAGTAAAGAATCTTGCACTTTTGTAAGCATAATGACATTGAATATTATTATCTTTTTGTATTTTAGCATGAGTGGCTAGTTTGAAATACTAAGGTTGTGGACCCTAAATGGGTGTAATGTTAATGGGTGTTTACCATTGAATATATATATAATGGTTGGTTGACATATATTTATTTCTCATTCTTCATTTATTGTTGGTGGGTGCAAACATTAACAAGTGCCATTATTCTCTTTCTTTACTTGGAAAAGTGGGTTAGGGTTTGGTAGAAGTAAATATCAAAAACTCAAGGTGTTAAACCTTGTTTAATAGAATCGCTTAGGAATAAGTGGATTTTATTTGGCATAAATTGATTGTTAGTAATTGCAACTCTTTTATATTTGGAAAAAATCATAAAGAGGAATTACTACCCAACTATTAGAAAATATTGGGTAGCCATTTAGAAATTATTTGCATATCAAAAGGACCTTACATTAGAAATATATCATATTAACACCGATAGCATTACATTTCATTGAAGGGGACACAACATTGGTTTAGTTAATCAAATTAATTACAATCTTATAGAATCATACTTGTTTTTACTTCACTCCATTACAATACTCTCTTTAAGCTAACAGAATAGAATTACGATTTAAGTTAAGCTTCACACTATTCAAGTAATCTTTTCACGCCTATTCCTTGTGGAATTTTGACCCCAACCTAGTTGGGTTATTATATTTGACATCGACCACTTTACACTATTTATTAAAGTGTAATTTGAGCATATCAAATTTTGGCGTCGTTGCCGAGGAATACGGTTTTGAAATTACTAACTAGTGTGCACTTTACTTTACATCTTTTTCTACTCCATCACACTTTGCTTTCTTTGCTTGGTGTTCTAGGTAAGCATGGCCGATTATGATGAGAAAGAAAATCCCTATGCGTATATTGAGGAATACATTGATGATACCAACTCCATTCTCCCCCCGCGGTTTGAAGCTGCTACATTCAAAGTAGAACACGGGTTAATCCTAATGCTTAAGGCAGAAGGATTATTCAGAAACTCTACAGATGATGATCCAACACAACACCTTAGGAATTTCTTGGTTGTGTTCGCCATGCATAAACAGAACAATGTGACAGACGATGCCCTGAGACTGCGGGTGTTCAAATACTCATTAACTGGAGAGGCGAGAAAGTGGATTCAAAATCTACCTCCTCAATCTATCACTTCATGGCCCGAACTTGTCCATGCCTTCTTGTCCAAATGGTTCCCACAGAGCAAGAAGTCTGAGCTCAGATATAAAATCTTCTTCTTCAAACAACTACCAGGAGAACACTTACATGAGGCGTGGGACCGATTCAAGTTGTACTTAGTGAGGTCACCGAACCATGGTTTTTCGAATACTATTTTGATGGAGAAATTTTATATGGGTATGCATCCACTATCCCAGTCCATAGCTAAAAATCAAGCATGGCACTCTGAAGATGCCAGTGGTGGAATTTCATATGGTACTCCCTCTCTAACCAACATGATCAAAGAAAACCAAGAGAGAGACCAATTGATTGTCGGGCTTGCCACAAACATTGATGTGCTAACCAAGATGTTCACGGAAAATCAAACAAAGAAGGTAAATGTTGTGGAACGCATGCAACCAATGGGAAATCAAGAGTTCGAAGAAGCAAACTATGTTCATAACTCTCAAGGGGGTTATCGCCAACAAAATCAATGGAGGCCAAACCCGCAAAGGCCAGGCCAACAAAATTAGTGCAATGATCAAGGTGGGTCTAATCAAGGCAATTGGAGCAACAACAACAAAAATTATGCCAACAGGAGTTCCAACCCCTATGTTCCACCAAAGGGGAAATATTCTAACTCCTCGCACTACAAGGAGGGTTATTCAAGTGAATCCAAGTTGGAAGGAATGCTTGAAAAGATCTTGCAAAATCAAGAAAGAGGCGACACTACAATGAAAAACATGTCTGAACTTGTGGGGTAACATACCGCTTCTATACAAAATCTTGAAATGCAAATGCGAGACTTGTCAAGGGAACAAAATCCAAAGCTCAAAGGTACCCTCCCAAGTGACACAATTGCCAACCCCAAGGGAAATGTAAACGGTCCCTCTTCTCATTGCATGGCCATCACTACGAGAAGCGGGAAGGCACTTCAAGGTGAAAATGAACAAGTGGTTGAAGTAGATGATCTTGTGCAAGAAGTTGAGGTACGAGTTGAAGTGACGGTTGTTGTTGAAAGTGAGAAGCTTCCCCAAGAGGTGAAAGTCCAAAAGGCACGACTTGATGAGGTAAAGAAAAATGTGAAGGAGCCCCAAAAATATCCACTACCAATTCCTAGACCTACTCCTCCATTCCCTCAAAGGCTTGTTAGAAGGGCGGATTATAGCAAGTTCAAGAAGTTTTATGACATTCTAAAGCAATTGTCGGTGAACATTCCATTCTTGGAAGCCTTCCAAGAGATGCCAGGATTTGCCAAATACTTAAAGGACTTGATGACTAAGAAAAGATCCACCAAAAATGAAGTGGTGAGTATGACTCACCGGGTTAGTTCTATTATTGCAACAACAACCGTCGAGAAGAAAGAGGACCTGGGAGCATTCACCATCCCGTGTACTATTAGCTTACGAGATTTTTCAAGGGCACTTTGTGACAATGGGGCTAGAATTAACTTGATGCCTCTTGCTATTTACAAGAAAGCGGGATTGGGCTTGCCAAGACCTACAAGTATGAGATTGCAAATGGCTGATCATTCAATCAAGAGACCATGGGAATTGTTGATGATGTCTTAGTGAAAGTAGGAAAGTTCCTTCTCCCGGTCGACTTTGTGATCCTAGATTGTGCGGTTGACAAGGAAATTGCTATCATGTTGGGGAGGCAATTCCTTTCCACGGGAAGAGCTTTGATGGACTCGGAACGAAATGAAATCAAGTTCTGAGTTAATGATGAAGAAGTCACTTTCCTAGCTAGTAAGGGTATAAAGTTGCCGAATGCATATGAAGGGATCTTGGTCATTGATGTTATTGATGAGGTGGAGGATGCAAGTGATCTGAAGATGGAAGAAGAGTGCCTCGGTGAGGCCTTGGCAACAATATTGGTAAATTTTGATGGCGAGGACATGGAGGGGTATGTGGAAGCCGTGAATGCATTAGAAGGACGTGGGTCCTACACGTATGCACCGAAGAAGCTCTCTCTTGACTTAGAGAATAGAGAAACTCCTCCCGCAAAGCCTTCCATCATTGAGCTGCCACAACTTGAGCTCAAGCCACTTCCACCACATTTGAGGTATAAATTTCTTGTCTCCAATGATACTTTACCCGTAATTTTTTATTCTTTGTTGGATGATGTGCAGGTAGCTCAATTGTTGAACGTATTGCGGGAACACCGGCAAGAAATTGGATGGACAATAGCGGACATCCGAGGAATTCCCTCCGGAATTTGTGAGCACAAAATCCAACTGGAGCAAGGAAGAAAGCCTAGTGTGGAACACCAAAGGAGATTGAATCCATCGATGCAACAGGTGTTAAAGAAGGAGATCATCAAGTGGTTGGATATCGTGGTGGTCTACCCCATTGCAGATAGTTCTTAGGTGAGCCTGGTGCAATGTGTGCCGAAGAAGAGAGGCATGAACGTGATCCACAACGAGAAGAACGAGCTCATCCCCACAAGGACTGTAACCGGGTGGAGAGTATGTATGGATTATCGAAAGCTTAACAGCCACGTGCAAAGATCATTTCCCTATGCCTTTTATTGATCAAATGCTTGATCGGCTAGAGGGAAGGTCATTTTATTGCTTCCTTGATGGATACTCCGGCTACAACCAAATCAACATTGCATTGGAGGATCAAGAGAAAATAACTCTCACATGCCCATATGGGACTTTTGCTTTTAGCCGGACGCCGTTTGGGTTATGCAACGCTCCGGCTACGTTCCAAGGTGCATAATGTCTATAACTCGGACATGGTGGAGGATTTCTTAGAAGTGTTATGGACGACTTCTCGGTAGTAGGTGACTCCTTTGAGCATTGTCTTGAAAACTTTAGACAAGTGCTCAAAAGGTGTGAGGAAACGAACCTTGTGCTAACTTGGGAGAAATACCACTTCATGGTGGATGCGGGTATTGTTTTGGGCCACAAAGTTTCTAAACATGGCATAGAGGTTGAACGATCCAAAATTGAAATCATCTCCAAACTTCCTCCACCAACTTTAGTGAAAGGTGTCCGAAGCTTTTTGGGGCACGCCGGCTTCTAAATGCGTTTTATCAAGGACTTCTCAAAAATTGCAAATCCTATGTGCAAGATACTTGAAAAAGATGCCAAATTTGTGTTTGATGAGAAGTTCCTTAAAGCATTTGAAGAATTGAAAGAGAAGCTCACCACGGCACCCATTATTGTCACACCGGATTGGTCCCTTCCATTTGAACTCAGGTGACGCCAGTGGTGTAGCTATTGGAGCGGTTCTTGGTCAAAGGCATAACAAAGTTCTTCATCCTATCTACTACGCAAGCAAGACACTCAATGGTGCTCAAATGAATTATACTGTGACTGAGCAAGAACTTCTTGCCATTGTCTATGCCTTTGAAAACGTTCGAGCCTATTTGTTGGGGTCCAAGGTGGTGGTCTACACTAATCATTATGCTCTTCGCTATCTTATGGACAAGAAGGATGCAAAGCCAAGATTAATCTGATTTGTCGTTTTATTGCAAGAATTCGAATTTGAGGTCAAGGATCGAAAAGGCACAGAAAATCAAGTTGCGGATCATTTATCTTGGCTTGAAGAAGACGGAAGACCAAAAGAGAATTTTGATATCAATAATGCTTTTCCTTATGAGCACATACTGGCATTGTCTTATTCATCTGCCATTTGGTATGCTGATATTCCTAACTATTTGGTTAGCGACCTTATCCCCGATGGATTGGAGACTTATCAAGAGAAGAAGTTCTTGCGGGAATGTAGGCAATACTATTGAGAGGAGCCCTTCTTGTTTCGCATTTGTGACGAAAACATCATTCGCCGGTGTGTTCCGGAAGATGAGGTTATGCCATTTCTCAAGGCATGCCATGACTCGCCAGTTGGAGGTCATCATGGAGGCAGAAAAGGTACTTGAGTGTGTCTATTATTAACCGTCGATCTACCATGACGCGAATCAAATGATAAATCGATTTTATGGGTCCCTTTGTGAGCTCTTATGGCATGAAGTATATCCTAGTGGAAGTGGACTATGTGTCCAACTGGATTGAGGCAATCGCCTTGCCAAACAATGAGGCAAGGAGTGTGACCGCATTTTTGAAGAAAATTATATTCACACGGTTTGGCACTCCTAGAGCCATTCTTAGCGACGGTGGATCTTATTTTTTTAACAAGGCTTTCCCCGCGCTACTCGATAAATATGGCGGAAAGCACAAGGTGGACACACCTTATCATCCTCAGTCGAGTGTCCAAGTTGAAGTCTCCAACAGGGAGATTAAGAACATTCTAGCCAAAATGGTCAATGCAAACAGGACCGACTGGTCAAGAAAGCTAGATGATGCGTTGTGGGCCTATCGCACGGCATTCAAGACTCTTATTGACACTTCACCATACCGGTTAGTCTTTGGCAAGGCATGTCATTTACCCGTGGAGCTAGAACACAAGGCCATTTGGGCTTTGAAAAAGTTGAACCTGGATTGGGCTGAGGCTGCTAATATGAGATTGACACTACTCAATGAAATGGATGAATTCCGTTTCCATGCCTATGAGAGTGTAGCCATGTACAAGGAAATAATGAAGTTTTTCCACGATAAGAAGATCTTGAAGCGGGAGTTAAAATCGGGTGACTTGGTCTTACTTTTCAATTCAAGACTCAAGTTATTCCCGGTCAAACTCAAATCTAAATGGTTTGGCCCGTTCAAAGTGGTCAACGTGTCTCCTTTTGGAGCTGTTGAATTAGAGTCGTAGGATGGACTCCGAACTTTCAAAGTGAATGGCAAGCAGGTTAAGCACTACTTGGGCACAATTGGAGACAAGCACTTGGTGGAGCAATTTTCTCTCAAATATGGTCCATCCCCCACCACTGAGTAAGCCCAAAAAGGGGTCAACTTCGTCGTGTCCCGGCGTTAAGTCAAGCGCTTCGTGGGAGGTAACCCATGTGTGGTAACATTTTTTTTGGATTTTCTTACTTTTATTTTTATTTTTGTTATGTAGATTAGATTGAGCAAGTTGACATGTTTGTTAGAGTGCATGTGGTCCAAAATATCATAAAACAGGGTGAAAATATTGAAGAAATTGAAGAAAAATCACTCAAGGGAGTTTGCTGCAACTATGCGGTCGCATAATGACTATGCGGATGGCATAGTGGTCGCAAACATGGACAGAATGTTGAGTTGATTTTGCGTGCAAAAATGCGGTGAGGATGTGCATTATGCGGTATGCATATCATTTATGCGATCGCAAAAATGCATCGCATCCTGGTGGAGAGAGACCCAGTTGAATTGCAAGAATGTGGTGCAAGTTCAAATTATGCGGGTCGCATGTCGCATAACATGTTATGCGGTAACTTGTCCACCGCATCCTCGCCAGGTAAAAATCCCTAACCTGCTTCGCACAGCTTTCCTCACTTTCACACAAGCACTCACACTCGTACAAAGAGAACAAAAAAAAAATAAGAGTAAGGCCAAACCGGATTTTGAAGCAAGAACTAGGATCGATCAAACGAAACCAAGTGAAATTATATTTTAGAGATCATCTTCTTCTACTTGTTTTCTACATCTGGTATGTACTTTCTCCCCTTTCCATTTCTGTTACTTTTGTTTTGTGTTGTTTTTTTTTTTCTTTATTTGGTGTCTTTTGTTTCTGCTGCTCGTCATGGCGACCCCTAAGTGCTTAATTGAACACTAAAATGCTGGGTAGGGGGTCTGTGAGCATGAATTAGGTTGAAAATTCTTGTTAGTAATAGGTTTGAATCATGGGGAAGATGACTTTCTGCAGCCCTCATAAATGGTTTGCGGTCCGCAAAGTCACCGCAAATGTAACCCTAGGAGGCCTGGTGTAGTGAAATAATGCGGAGGCTTTTGCGATCGAAAATGTGTTTTGCGGATTGCAAAGCCACCGCAAACCTGGACAGTTAATGGGTTTGTTTTAAGGACATTATGCGGACTGTTTGCAATCGCAAACCCTGCTTTGCAGTGGGTTTTGCGATCGCATATTTTTTGTCCAATCGAGGTGCAAATTTTTGCGATGGATATGTGATTCGCATAGTGGTTATGTGATCGCAAAACCCATCACATAACTGATCTTCTTCTGAGTGTATGCAATTATGCGACGGGTTTGCGGTACGCATAGTGGTTATGCGACCGCATAACCCATCGCATCTTATGTTTCCTTTGCCAAATTTTGGTTTTATGCTTGCTATGTTATGACCATCGCTCACACGTTGATTCTTTGAAAAAATGGCACCAAAGAAGGCTATAGAAATGTGATCCCCATTTGCTCGTGGACAGAAAAGGGCCACTGCCGGCCACCATGCACAACAGGCAAAACGTCCACGACCGGAAACCTCCTGCATTGTTGCTGAGCACTCCTCCCAGTCTGATGAGGAGCAGGCACAACTAGATACCTTGCCGTCAGTAGACTTGTAAGCTGAGGCAAGAAGAAAAAAAAGGGAGGATCTACAACTCCGATTTGGGGTCATAGGCTCTATGAATCTGTACAACGATAGGCTGAAAAAGCGAAAGATCCTAGAAGAAAAGCAATTGAGCCTGAACGAGTTGAAGGAACACTATCCTCACATCCTTGAGAACATAAAGGAGAGGAAGTGGGAATTCTTTACGGAGGTCCCTGAGGAGTACAATGAGACAATTGTGCGGGAAGTTTACGCGTCATATGGGGCCTCAAGGATAGCTAAGCACAAGAGAAATAGGGTCTTTAGAGAAATAGTTATGGTTCGAGGAAATCAGGTGTTATGTGATAAGGTCAACATCAACGACTTGTACATTGAGGACTGGAGTCCGGGCACAGCTGAATATGATGCCAAAGTAGCCAATAAAGACAACAAGCGTGCTTGGATAGCTTATGTGATAGAAAAGGGGGGCCCAGCTTGGGTTGAACCTAACAATAAAATCTACAAAGAAGATATCACACGGGAGGGTTGCTATTGGCTCAGCTTTGTCACTTCCCGCCTGATACCGTCCAGAAATGAAACAGATATTAACATTGATAAAGCACTCCTGATTTTGTGAATCATGACTAGTATCAAAATAGATGTGGGTGAAATCATTTTCCGAGAATTGGGGGTCAGAGAGAACCAGAAATCCACATCACTCATGTTCCCTTGCTTGATCACATCTCTTTCTAATGTTGTGGAAGTGCCTCCATTGCCACATCATGAAAATCCAGCAAAAGCCCATAAGGATATTCATATCATGCGTATTAGTGACGCATTGTCAAAGGAATCTTCTACCTCAACTGAGATTCATATCCCCCTCTCAGAAGACACAGACATTCAGAAGCCCCAGCTACCTGCCTCTTCTCAGGCCGCAGTTGCATCCATAGCCCACTCCACAGGCCACCACTGCATAGCCCCCAGTTGCACTGCCAACTCCTTCTAAGCTGGGTCTCCTAGCTCAACACACAAATGCTAAGGTGGACCGGTTGATGAAGTATCTCCCAACCACTATTAGGCAGCCATTGTTTCTCGTCCAATCCTTAGTGACGGCGCTTCAATAGCAACATCAATCTTATGAGGTTCCCCTGAAGCAAATTGAGGTGCAGCTGGAGAAAGTTAAATGGGGCGAGGTTGGAGGCATGCCTCAGCTCCGTAAAGATGTATATGCACTAAAGTGTGAGCTCCACAAGATACAGAACCTAGAGTTTGACTTATCTTCCTTCATGCCAAAGGAAGGTGAGAAGGGAGATGTCACATCCATTCCTGGACTAGACTTTGATTTCACCATACTGATGATAGCTCCCGATCCGTAGCCTGTTGGGACTTCCCAAACTCCAACTCCTCTTGCACCCATTGACATTCCCTCTCAGGCAGATTCCGGACACATTGAAGAGTCCAAAGAAGGGGAGACATATGAAGAGGCACTATCAGAGGAGGATGAGGGTCCTGGAGATAAGGGTAAGCAGGTTGTTGTCACTACAGCTGCACAGGAGGAAGAAGAATAAGATGTATAGAAGGCAATTGCACACTCGCTAGCAGATAAGGTCGCCAAAGCCCATCCATCGACCACTCAGACATCATCGGGTGAGGCTAGCAGCTCACAAGCCCCTGCTTCATCATCAGGGCAGTTGGAGACCCCTACTCCGTTCGTGGAGGTCACTCCTCAGGTTGAGATCCCCTCAACCACAACTTCAGCATCAGAGGGTGACCCCACCGCAGTTTAGCATGCTTCAGACTCCCGTAGCGCTTAGTGCGCCCCAGAGTGCCCCTCAACTCTATTTTTAGATTTCTTATGCATTAGGGACAATGCATGCTCTTCAGTTGGGGGTGGGATAGCTATTTGTGTGATCTTTGTGTGCATAGTTGTATATAAAAAAAACAAAAAAATATATAGTTGTATGCATAACTTCTTTAGTAGTTAGTAATGAATTCCCCTTGGTTTTTCTTCGTCAGGTTCTTTTCCAAGTGTGTAATAGTAGAATCATGGCACTAGTATGAAACGTTTTGACCTATTTGGTGTGATTGTATAGTTTCACGTATGTATGTTTGTAAATGAATTGTACCCTTCCGTTGTTGACATATATAAAAACAAATTATGGCTAGTCATTTGTATGAACTTGAGGTTCGCTCTTTGATTTTATGTTTACTCAAAATTGTACTTATCATATGATGAAAGCTTTGAGTTGCATGTTGTTCACTTGAGGGCTAAAACTATGTTGAGTCAAACAGTTCATGTGCCATGTGTGTTAGTGTTTGTGTAAATAATTGCTGTGTTTACTTCTATCATCTAGAACTTGCTCGGTTGGTCTTTCCTTGCTAATGATAATTACGTTTGGTTGGAGAGATGACCTTAGGCATTCTTTGTGTTATTTGAAAAAAACCTTTAGCCTTTCAATCTAACCATTGCATAGACATTATCACTAGTTACCCCATTTGAGCATTTAACCTTTTCTTTGGCCACCTCATTAAAAACCTCTCCCCTTTTGTAAAATATTTCCCTCTTTTGAACCCGTCCCTCCTTGAATGTTGAGAATGAGGCTAAAATCCTAAGTTGGGGCTATGGTGTCAAGTTGGAAGTTGGTGAGGTTGTATAGTGAGTGTAGGGTCATAAACCTCAAAGTATTTATATGAAATTATTCAAGCTCCGCGAAAAAGAACAAATAGTGGTATAAAAAATATGGATATATATGTATGTATATAAATGTGGAGTCTTGAAGAAAATTAGAGAGGTATTCAAGGTAGTTCTATGTAGATAACTAGAAGTCTATGAGGTTTGAAAAGAAACAAAGTGCAAAAAGAAAGCCAAATGTGAGTAGTGTTCAAGGAGGGTGTAGTCACTTGTATCCCAAATGCTTATCCAACCCTTCCCTAAACCTACATTACAATCTTAAAAAGTCCTTATGGGATCTCCAATCGAATGTTTTTGAATAGGCAGCGAATCAAAATAAGGGCAAGCTTATGATATGATATGTTGTAACACTTCAAATTCCTTGTGAGAGTGAGTGTCTTTGTAAATTTGTCCCCTGTGTTGTCTCTGTAAATATGGTTATTTTGGGACCTTCTTTCTTGTGAGGGAACATGAACTGCAAGGTTAACAGAAGTTAAGTTCTTGAAGTCGAATGCAAGTGCACTGAGCTGAGAGTAACATTTTGTCAATTTGGTCGAGGCTCAAAATTCACAGGTTGATTAGCTTCTTTGTAAATAATAAATGTTGTCCAAAAAGGGGATATAAATGAAAGTACATACTTGTAAACTGACAATTAAAACCATTCACGGTCACTACTGTTTCATGTCGTCAGTCAAAGTCTATGATAGGATAATTTTGTTTTAGTTGCTTGAGGACAAGCAAGAGTTTAAGTTGGGGGTGTTGATGTGTCGTAGAATTTCGGCACATTTAATAATAATTACTTAGATTTTAGCTTGTTTTAAATGCATTTGTTCGTTAATTCTTATGAAGTTTTGATGTTTTGCAGTACATCAGGCTTGAGGACCCGAAAAACATGAAAATGAAGTCAAAAAGCCGCAAAAGAGAAAAAAGAAGACAAGAATGCGGTCGCATAACTCAAATGCGGACCGCATAACTCACATGCGGACCGCAGAATGCATAAGGCAACCGCTGATCAAAACAGTTTGTTTGGCCATATCAAGTGAAGTTTATGCGGTCCATTATGCGATCGCATAACATGTTTGCGAGCCGCATAATGGATCGCATAATTTCAGTAGAGGCTGCTATCCCAAAGATGCGATGGAAAAATGCGAGCGCATATCAACAATGCGAACCGCATAACCTTTCTGTGCTGTGCACCTGGAACCTGGATCTGAAGATTTCCGATGGACTTGAGGAATATGCGGACCGCATACCTGTTATGCGACAGATATGCGGTGGCATAACATGTCTGCAGGGGTAATTTTGTCCAAAATTGGCCCCGACTTTGAGCCCACTATAAATAGATTTATTAGGGTTTTGTGGAGGCATCTTGTCTAAAAAAGAAGCTACAATATAAGGAATTGAATAGTCCATCTTTTGGAAGCTTTAGAGTGAAGAATCTTGCACTTTTGTAAGCATTATGACATTGAATATTATTATCTTTTTGTATTTTAGCATGACTGGCTAGTTTGAAATACTAAGGTTGTGGACCCTAAATGGGTGTAATGTTAATGGGTGTTTATCATTGAATATATATATATATATATATATATATAATGGTTGGTTGACATATATTTATTTCTCATTCTTCATTTATTGTTGGTTGGTGCAAATACTAACAAGTGCCATTATACTCTTTCTTTACTTGAAAAAGTGGGTTAAGGTTTGGTAGAAGTAAATATCAAAAACTCAAAGCATTAAACCTTGTTTAGTAGAATCGCTTAGGAATAAGTGGACTTTATTTGGCATAAATTGATTGTTCTTAATTGCTACTCTTTTATATTTGGAAAAATCATAAAGAGAAAATACTACCCAACTATTGAAAAATATTGGGTAGTCATTTAGAAATCATTCGCATATCAAAAGGATCTTCCATTAGAAATATATCATATTAACACCGATAGCATTACATTTCATTGAAGGGGACCCAATGTTGGTTTAGTTAATCAAATTAATTACAACCTTATAGAATCATACTTGTTTTTACTTCACTCCATTACAACACTCTCTTTAAGCTAACGGAATAGAATTACGATTTAAGTTAAGCTTCACACTATTCAAGTAATGTTTTCACGCCTATTCCATGTGGGATTCGACCCCAACCTAGTTGGGTTATTATATTTGACATCGACCACTTTAAACTATTTATTAATGTGTAATTTGAGCGTATCAGTTATACGGTACGTCCAAAGCACCTCGGGCAATATTTCTCTCCATTTTCCTTTTGCGTCGGTCAATCTTTACTTTAGATTTTTAGTGATGGTCTTGTTTGTCAATTTGGTCTGTCCATTCCCACTAGGATGATATAGTGCTGATAGAATCCATTTAATTTTGTGGTCTTCGAGAAACTTTGTCACTTTGATGCCGACGAATTGCTTTCCGTTGTCGCTTACGATCTCGGCAAGCATCCCGAATCAGCATATAATGTGGTCCCAGATGAAGTCTATAACTTTTTTTCTTTGACTTTCTCGAAGGCATGTGCTTCAACCCACTTAGAGAAATAGTCAATCATAAACAAAATGAATTGAGCTTTACTTGGGGCCGATGGTAGAGTGCCAATGATGTCCATCCCCAATTTCATGAATGGCCATGGGGATAAGACTGAATGGAGTTTCTCTCCAGGTTGGTGAATCATTAGCGCATACCTTTGACACTTTGTTTACCTTGAAAATGGTAATTACAATTATATTTGATTATGTGATTCTAAAAATATGTAATTTATTTTAATGCTAGTTGTTAAGCAGTTGGTGCTAAGTGTGAGTGAGGTAGATGCGTTAGAAATGATAGGAAATCGATAACAAGCAAACCAGACTACCTCAGATCGGGGTTTCGAGCTAGCCGAGGTGGACTCTCGTGGTCGAGGCTCGGGGCTAATGAAGTATGGTCAATGGAGTTACAACACTTCTATGGGCCTTGAAGTAGGATATTTACTATCAATGATGGGCAATAAATGAAGAACAATTAATGAAATACAACAAATGTAGTAAATGGATCAACAGAGAGACAAGAGGGGATGTTTGAGTTAGAGAGCAGAGAATGTTCTTATTGCTTGCATTTAATATCATATGTGCCAAAAACAATAAGGGTCCCATTTATATAGGAGGGGAAGTCCCAACATAGTACATTATCATTTATTACAAAGATATGCGACTGATACCGCTATTTAATGTCTAAGTACGCACTTGTACTTTGTCACAAACTCAGTCGCCTTAGACCTCGTGCACTTGCTTACATTAGTCCCAGACCTGCATTACCTCGAAGTCGAACATAAGGAATGCTCGGGGTCAGACCTCGAGCTGCACCTCGAGCCTTACGCGGATAAGCTACCAAATTCCATGACAAATGTTAAATTGGTCTTCCCGATTTTAGCCATATACAGATAGTCCCCGCGTTTCTTAAAGTGGAACGATAAGAAACGGTCTCAAATTCTTGTCTCCTTGATATTTCCATCATGACGTCATTCCGTTAGAGCATTAAATGACTTGCTTCAAAAGCCTCATAGGGGTCGCTATCAGCGCGATTACCCAAAAACCCTCGACCAGCCAACGGTTCGACCTTTTCGCTCTTCGAGTGCTGCTCACACGATCCCTATAAATACCATACCCGCACGCCATCCACCTTCTCATACATTCACTTCCCTCTTGTGCTTATTTTTTCGTCTTTTTTCTCAGAAGCTTTGACACAGTTATGGCCAAAACTTCTAAGACAGTACCTCAAAAAGAAGGCATCTCCTCTTCCGCACGCCCGTCCAAGGACAAAACAAAAAGGCCACCGAGCATCGAGCAATGCATCCTCGGCGATTTCGAAACAGTTTCTGACCTTACCATCGATAAGCCTCCTAACACACAGAGCCGGTGCGAGCCCATGTCTAGGTATATCAATGTCGTATCTGAAATGGAGAGAGTAAGAATAGACTGTTGCTGGGGAGAGGCAGTTCAAGTTGAGATCCCCAATGCAGAGGAGAGCATAACAACTTACAAAGCGGGCTTCCTTAGCGTATACACGTACCCCTTCACCCTGGGCCCTATTGAATACTCATCCCCACAGGTAGACCCGGTGATTCTCGATTTTTTCCACTGATACCGGGTGACACTCGGCTAGATTAACCCTTTGTTCTGGAGGATAGTGTATATGCTTCGATTCTTTTCCAATCGGATTGAGGGGATGACCTTTACCCTCAATCATTTAATAAGATTATATAGCTCCCATCTCTTTCAAGGGGGTTTAATCAAACTTCAGCATTGGTCTGCGAAGATGTTCTTCGCAAGCACTGATGAAGACAAAGACCGAGGATGGATGAGCAGGTTCGTTAGAGTGAGAACTTCCGATATCATCCCCGTCGATAGGATGCCTTTCCCGGAAGAGTGGATCATGGCACGTAAGTATTACTCCATTGGATATCTCCTATTTCCCCTACTTTTCTTTCTGAATTGACCTCTTTTGATCATGTAGCTACTGTTTGGTACCCTGACTCGGTTCAGAATCTACCGGGGTAGATTAAAAAAATGGATTCCGCCTTTCCATATAATAAGTGATCTTGGCGTGATTTAGCCAAGACAAGGTGGCAGACTAAGAATCATGGTAAGCTCTCTCCCGTCAAATCTCACATGAGCTCCTTTTGTGGCAGAAGGTTTGATACATCCTTCATGAAGATCTTGGTGATACTCTATTGATGAGGCTGCCCCCTCCTAGTGAAGAGGGAACTTCAAAACCTGACGGGGGCAAGAAAAAGAGAAACGAGGTGTCGACAGAATCTCCTAAGACAAAGAAACCCAAGACCCGCAAGTCTAATACCAAAGCCACGATCTCGAATACGGCCATTGCTACGAGCCTTCATGCCGCATAAGAAGATGAATATGGGGACGACCGCTCTTTGGCGGAGAAGGAAAGGCGGAATGTGGACATTCCGAAGGCTGCTGGTCATAGGGCCGCCGAATCTGAGATGGCCGATGTAGACCATCCTTGCACGGAGGGGACCTTCGACAGAGGCTCGGGTGCATTCCTCGGTCCACTCACAGGACATGGTACAGTCTGTGTTTGACGTGTTCGAGGGGCTTGGCATCGGTGTTGTGGGTGACTCTAATTTGGGCCCTTCCTTTTCCCCCGGGGAGATAAGGGACGCCCGGGACAGGAGTGCCACCGATGTAGATATCTATTGGGGGGAAGATGACACATTCAAGGACTTATTTGATGGTGTCGGCGAGGAGACCGATCTCAACGCCCCCATCACCTTCGAGAAGGCCGAGAGACATCTGAAATAGGTGACTTTCATGATACACTGTCCGTTGTCCCGGAACCATCTTCCTTTGTATTGTAGGCTAAGAAGGTGTATGGACAAGCTTTCTCCAAGCTAAATGACGAGCTTACTTTCGCGAGGGGGAGCTCGAGAAGCTTACCTCGGAGCTAAAAGAGCTGAGGACTTCCTTTACCCGAAAGGAAGAGGAGTTACATGAGCTTTGGGCGAGTTTGGAGAGAGCCCATCAGGAAGGGGCCAGCTTTACCGGGCAGGTATTGTGGCACCTACAGGTTCGTTTACGCGCTTCCATGAGTTGGCATTTAATAACTTGATTTGTTTGCAGATAGAGCAACAAAATGCTCTGGTGGATCAGCTCCGGGAAAAAGCTGCAGTCAAGGATAGAGAGACCCTTGAGCTGAAGGAGCAGATCGGGGCCGTAGCTCGGATAGTGACTTCTTGCGAGGAGATTTAACCTCGACCCAGGGCCTCCTCCAGATTTCCCAAGAGGAGGTTGCTTCACTATCTGCATCCAAGTCTGAGGCCTACGAGTACGTAGCTTCATATAAGAAGGATGTTGTTGCCGCCAATAATCGGGCCAGGGAGATATCTGAAAAGGCCGAGCAGAAGTTAACTCGGGACATTGAACATGCTTGTTCTCAAGCCAAGAGGCAGGCACTCGAAGAGGCGATCGCCAAGGGTTCCGATCTCTATGCTGAATCTGAGGAGGCCAGAGTTTTGGAAGAAGAGACGGCACTTACATCCTCTTCGGATAGAGGCTCCGATAGTGACTCTGTCAGCAGCTCGCCCGGCGGAGAGAGCGAGGAATAGACTTGCTTTATTGTTTTTGCTTTCTTTTTTCCTTTCGCACATCAGCTCCTTGGAGGAGCGCTGTAAAGATACAATTTTTGTAAATATATTTTTGCGAATATAAGGGTTTTTGCTTTGTCTTTTGATTTTTTTTATGCGAAGATATTCTCTTCGGATTTTGACGTCGGCTTCTCGGAGCCCGTATTTAGGATAGCAAAGCCCTCGAGATCAGGTACTGTCTCGGGCTGGATCAGCGTAGGTGGCTCCTTGGAGCCTACTATTGCGGTGACGGGGATCCCAGAGATAGGGTACCATTTCAAGGACAGATTCATAGAGAAGCCTTGAGCCCTTGGATAGTATCATTTGTAAGTATGATTCGTGAAATGACCGATGTATCCCTGTCGACGTATTTATCAAAATAGGTGTAAATGAGCTGGTTTGAATTTATTGGCCTTTAGAGCAGGTGAACAGTCGTCGCTTTCTCTATATATATGCATTCTCGCCCTTTGCTTGGAGACTTTGCTGCTCAGAACAATTTTCTCGTTATAGAGTCGTTCTATCATTTTGTCTTTCGCCATTTTAGTTTGATATTCTTGCTTCAAGGTTTTCCTCCTCTTTCTTGTCTTGTCATAGCTATGGCTGCTACGTTTGAGTCTGTTAGCTAGAGAGAGGAAAGCTCTGCCTCTACTTCCCGTTCGGTCAGTGGTACACCGCCGGTTTCTTCCGAGCTAACCACAGGATTCTTTGTCTCGAGGAGTGGCTTTATGTCAGGGATATCTTCCAACACTCAGGGCCATCGGGATTGTGCATCGAGGCCCATCCTGTCGATAGGAGAGAAACATCTAGAGGCGATGAGGAGAGACTGCGGATGGGGAGGAAAGGTGGTACTACAGGTCCCTTCCTAGGGGGAGGATATTACAGTTCATGTGGAAGGGTTTCTGAACGTATACACGTTCGCCTTTATATTAGGCCCTGTTGATAGAATCATTCTCGAGTTCTGTTGGAGGTACCAGTTCACCCTGGCGCAGGTTCATCTGTCATTCTGGAGGATCGTATTGATGATAAGGTTCATCGTGGAAAAGGCCGAGCTCGAGTTTACCCTCGACCATCTCATCAGGTTGTACCAGCCCTTGCATTGTAGAGGCTTGGTTACTCTACAACTTCGGACCTCCCGGTCCTCCGTAGCCAGAGGTGAGGAAAATGAAGACCGAGGGTGGATGAGTCAATTTATCCGAGTGCGAACCATCGATATCATCCTCGCGGAATTCCTACTGTTCCCCGAGGAATGGAATTTCACATGTAAGTGGCACACTTGAAATTTTATCATGTTGGTTTGTAGTGGAGGTTGGCTCCGCACTAAATCTTCCTTTCCTTTTTCGCAGCAGCCTCGTGGTCACCGCGTGAAGTCCCTGATTTGGCGGATTGGACTCGGAAGCTGACGGCTTGCTCGACTTACGACGAGCGTAAGTGGCGTGATCTGTCGAAGGGCAGGTGGGAGGTCCAATCCCAAGGTGAGTGTTATTAATCTCTTCCCTTTAAGGATTAACCGTCTTCCTTATCAACTTCCCTCTTGCAGGTGTCGTGGAGCTCCCTGGTGTGAGACCGTGTTCTCTTGAAGAGAAAAGGGAGTCGGCGGCCTTAGGGCCAAATATTGGTAACAAACGGAAAGAGCCTTTGATGGGTGAGGAAGCTCGCTGTGAGGCAAGATCTTCCCAAAGATATTAAGGTGATGAAGAGGTTCCTCCTTTGCCTCCATCTTGTCCCCTTCCCGAAAGCACTTCGAGGGAGAAGGGTTTTCCGCTGCCGCTTGCTTCTCCCATCGAAGGTACTTCTACGGAGGTTCGGGGTCAGAGTTGAAAGTACAAGAGGGGGTGAATTTTATCCTTTTTAAATTTCTAGTCGACTACTCTTCAGATCTAGTCGACTTATGCGAACTAGGACCCCACTTACCGCGATTTCTAAGACTGCTAAGTACAAGTAGAGTTGCTCCTCCGCTTTTTGAGTATGAAGCGGTGGCGTGCTCGAGAGGTACCGTTTTTAATTCTTCCAATGCTTGTTGGCATGCCGGGGTCCTTGAAAAATTATTCTTCTTTTTAAGCAGTGAGAAGAACCTGTGACTTCTATCTGAAGACCTCGAGATGAATCGGCCTAGGGCGGCTATGCACCCTGTTAGTCTTTGTGCGGCCTTAACATTGTCCACGACAGTGATGTCTTCGATTGCATTAGTTTTATCGGGGTTGATCTAGATCCCCCGATTTGACACCATAAAGCCGAGGAACTTGCCTGAACCGACCCCGAATGCACATTTCTCTAGGTTGAGCTTCATGTTGTACTTCCTTAGTATGTCGAAGGTTTCTTGCAAATTTTTCAAATGGTCCTCTGCTCGCTCGCAGGGAAGTAACTAGCATATCGTCAATATAAACCTCCATTGATTTACCTATTTGTTCTTCAAATATTCGATTTACTAGGCGTTGATAAGTAGCACCAGCATTTTTGGTCCAAACGGCTTTACGTAATAACAATAGGTGTCGTATTTAGTGATGAACAAAGTCTTTTCCTGATCCTCCGCGTTCATTTGTATTTTATTGTACCCGGAGTAGGCATCGAGAAAACTAAGGATCTCGTGGCCAGTCGTGGCATCAATCATTGTTGATACCCAATTTTTCCTCAAATTATTTTCAGACTTGCATATAAGCTTTCAAAAGTTACTCTTTGTAAATGAGTATTTTTTCCATATTTTATTAAATGATTTTCCTGTTTGTTTAATATTTCATACTTGAATAATTATTCATAAACTATGTTATAAATAATTTCAAAATGTTTTCCAGCTCAGTATGCTACTTTAAATCATCTTTTGTCCATTAGGATTTAATTATTTCACAAATTAGCCAATTGGGTCTCATTTAATTTTAATTACAGTAATTTTACATTATAGCCTAATTGAACATTTTGTATTATTTTAATTAGAAACTTATGCATTGTTTATAGTTAATATTAGTTAACTACTGTAATTTTACCTATTTAAACTTAATTTCATTTTTTATACAATTAATTGTTATTTTATTAATTATTTATCTATTTTTATGGGTATTTAATATCTAGCCACATTTTATTTAAATTCTAGCCACATTATACCCAACCCCATACGTGATCTGAGTCGTTGATCACATAAGATCAACGATCCAGATCCATATTTCCTTAATTAATTCCAACTACCCCCTTCCCCGACCCCCTCATTTTCCAAAGCTCTCTCATCTCTCTATCTCCCGTCTCTCTCTCTCTCTCTCTAGTCTCTCTAGAGACTTCTATCTCTTCGTCTCCGATGAAGTCTCTCCGCCTTCCTCCGGCCATCTCCGACCACCCTTCTTTCGACTACAAGCCTCCATGAGGTCTCCTCTATCTGGCTTACTTCATCTCTGAAGCCCTCGAGGGCTTGGTCCATGCCAACTCGCACCTGGGCTCCTGCTTTGGGTTGTTCCCGGCCTCTCTGGTGGGGTTTTGGACACGGCCACGCCATATCCACCACGATCCTTGAGTTTCACGGCAGGTTCTCCGATTATCTCTGGTTCTCTTCTGAAACCCTAATTTTTGCCTAAACCTCTCATATCTCTGGTATTTTATTTAACGATTCAGACCTGCTTCTTTATGTTTTACACTGTTCTCAACTCAATCTTTAAAAATCTTCAGCTTTAAAATGTTTTACTTCCTTTTCAAATTAGAGTTTCTCAGAACCTCTTCTATGCTGGGTTTTAACTGAGTTTCTCCTTGCTTTTAAGTCTATTCTCTGCATATCGTAATGATTCTGTGATTTTATCTCGATTATGTTAAAATCCCTAATTTTCCTAGACTCGTATATGTGGTTCTATGTACTAGCATGACTGTTCGTCTCCCTTTGCTTGAGTTTCTGTGATTAAATTGCTTTGAATGAGTTCTACTGAGTTTTCTTAGCCTAACTTATGTGTGTGACTACCTGGGTTGTTCAGACTTGCATCTTTCTTCTAGCACTTGTTTAACCTGCCCGTCTACTATGTCTGAGCATTCCTGTCTATTTATATGATTGTGGCTCTCATGTGATCGATTATGGATTCTATACTTAGAGGTTTGATTGACAGATCTTCCTTTAAACCCTCAATTTCTATTCAAATTGACTGATTCGTCTGTGGTAATGTATTCTTTTCCTTAATTAGAATATTTTTTTAACCTAGCCTTAATTGTTTACCCTATTATTTAATAAACCTAGATTATTTCCTTATTTAGTCTTGTACTGATTTTACTTTACCTTATATGACTATATGTTTTACCGTTTGAATCTGAATCCCTTGACTTAAGGGAACCGTGTTTCCTACACTGATTGATTCTGCCTTCTTTTATTACCATGCTATTGTGACTCCTACCATATTTTTTTACTCGTTTTTCAACTATAAAAGTCCTAGTTTTTCACAAATACACAGACACAGACTTGTGTTCTTCTCTCTTATCAGTACTACTCTAAGCTCTCTCTTGTGCTTTTTCTCTTCTTTTCTTTACTCTGCTATTGTTATTGGCCGGATATAAGCCTAGGCCAATATTGTGCTCATACTTGGCTCTTTCACTCTGCTGCTCTCTCTTGTTACTGTTATGTCCTGATTAATCTCCAAGGTTACAAACCAATGTGGCTATTACTATTTCAGTATGTTGTATTCCTAGTTGTTTTCTACCTATGCTTCTACTTTTCTACATGCAATTGCTGCCCTGTTTTTCCTGATGATACTTGCCATGCTCAACTCTTTACCTATTTATGGTTAAGCCAGTATTTGTTATGAGTTGTACCTATTCTTGTATACATTTGTTAGGCCATTTCTATTCTTGTTCAGTATTATGTGTGAACCTTCCTATCCCTGGTTCCCTGAACTTTTCATCTGTCAATATTTGACTTGCATGCTCATCTGACTGTTACTTGCTCCTAATTTCATCTATCACAACTGTTTTCTTTTACTGTCTCCTGTTACTGTCTAAACTTGGCCATTTCTTGGTCCCCTGAACCTCTTTGATTTTGTGTACTCATGCTTAAGTGAGTTTTCATAATGTCTCTGTATCTCTTGGTGTTATTATGTGATCCATTTCCCTTTTGTCTCATTATCCTTGTGTGCAATCATGTATTGCTGAACTGTTGATTAATGTTTCTGTCTATTTTAAGTTAATCTTTCAAAAACTAACTCTCCAGTTTTAAAAACTCTTTTCTTAAGCTATGAACTTTCCTCTCTTCCCTGCACATTACACTACTTCTAGAAAATTAGGTCCTACCCCCTTCGTGTGAGCATTGCCTTGAGTACCCCTGAGTACTCATGGAACTTTGACACACAAGGCTGGTAATTCCACACTGCACTTTGTTAAAATCTTGGCAATCTTCCTAGGTGTTGGTATTGGCCAGGGATCCATTGGATCCTTTGGGAGCTTTGCCGCACCCAGACCATTAAGGTTGTGGAACTCAAAAGGAGTGAAGCTGGGAGATTGGGCCTGGTTGAAGGCTCCCTATAGAATAACTTCTTGTTTTCTTTTTTATTATTAATGTAATTTATTATTCAGGTTGTAATAATTTGTAAACGAATAATTGGGGTTGGATAGTGAAAATGGTGGGGTTATGTATGTTTAATATAAATCCGGGTAGAAAACATGTTTAGGATTTATTTCACCTATGTGCGCAATAGAAATCCTGTTTAGGACTTATTTGCCATGCATTAGTAAGTCATGTTTTAGGTTTCTTTACTTCATCATCTCATCACCCTCATGATCACTTAGCAAATCATGTTAACTACCAGTAATAGATTGTTACAATTATCGTCCCGCTTAGAAATCCTGTTCTAGTCAAATAACTATAAGAAATGGTTGCCACAATGACACTGCCTCTGCATATACATAGCCGTTGCATTTAGAAACCATGTTTCAGGGTACTCCTGTGTGCATTAGATATCCTGCCTTTAGGACTTCAACTACAGTAGCTGAAAGCCTAATTAGCATGTTAATCTAATAATCCCATAAAAATATGATTAGTCTACTTGAAACATTTTCTGCAAATATATACCTTTAAAATCAGAATCAAAATATGCATGTTCACTCTTTGAGATAGTTAAGCAATGTATACGACGCCTAGGCAAACTTTAGGCTTAATGCGTATTAAAATCAAATCGATTATGTTCTACTAATTTAATCAGCCTCTTTTAACCTTTTGAACTCCGCTGCTCCCATTCTTGATTTTAGCTCTCTGAAGGTCTGTGATGACCCAAAAGGTCATCTTATGTAATTTAAGCCTTATCTGTATTCCGAGGCTCCGAGAGCCTCAATTAGTCTCACCTCGTTATGCGTGCGCAGCCCGGGCGTGTAGCCGAGAAGCTATTATGCAAAAATTTGATGAAAATGAGTTTTGATAATTAATAAATGAATATAGTTGACTTTGGTCAACATTTTTGGTAAACGGACCTGGACCCGTGATTCCACAGTCCCGGAGGGTCTGTAGGAAAANATATGGTTCCGGAGCCCGGAACAGGTTTACTATATATTAATCATCTTATTTGTAAAATTTGGTTTTAAAACGGGCATGAATTGAGTGGCTTCGGATCAAAATGAGGTTTTGAGGTTTTAAAGAATTTGAAATGTGGCTTGGAAAGTGATGTGATGTTCCCGAGGTCCGAGTGAGATTCCGAGACCGGGAATAGTTCTGTGGTGTCATTTATAACTTATCTGCAAAGTTTGAAGTCGTTCCAAGCAGATAAGGCCGGTTCGATGATTTGAAATGAATTCTAGAATTTTAAGTTCTTAAGATTTGATTAAAT
>ML285786.1:609-14568 GCA_005239495.1 Nicotiana undulata
TGCTCATGACCGTTGAATCCTATGTAACCTAGAGCTCTGATACCAACTTGTCACGACCCCAAATCCTAACAGGTCGTGATGGCGCCTATCGTGGAACTAGGCTAGCCAACCATCACCTTACTGCGCTTTTGTTCAATTATAATAGTTCACAATTAAATAATAAGCAAGCAACCACATCATAATTAATATAATTAAGTATTAGCGAAAAAAAAAATAGTCTAACAACCTCCCAAGAACTGGAGTCAATAGTCATGAGATTCTAGGAATAATAAATCTAACTCTGCTAAAACTATAATATATGTCACTGAATCAAATGCTAAGACTAAATAAGGAAGGGAAATGGAGAAGCTGTGGACGCTGGACAGCTACCTCGAAATCCCGTGAAATGCTGCTATCAACTGCGTCAGCTACTGCTGCGAACTAGTACCTGGATCTGTGCACAGAGGCACAGGGAGTCTTTATGAGTACGCCAACTCAGTAGTAATGAAAATAAATCACAGTCTGAGTAATATAAACACACAGAACATGTACACAATTCCACAAACCAGTAAAACACCAAGTCACCACGTGACATTCATCAAATAATGAGTTCGAAATCAGTTTTCAGAAAAACCTTCGAAACAAGTGCAATATCAGTATATCTCAGTAAAATTCTCAGTAAAACCAGTGTGAAAACGAAGTAAATCATAGTTTGAAAACTCAGTAAAATCTTTCATAAAACTGCCCCTCGGGCCAAAATCATTTATCGTAACCATTGCCCATCAGGCATCCTCACAATCACTCTGCCCATCAGGCATCCTCACAATCACTCTGCCCATCAGGCATCCTCACAATCACTCTGCCCATCAGGCATCCTCACAATCACTCTGCCCATCAGGCATCCTCACAATCACTCTGCCCATCAGGCATCCTCACAATCACTCTGCCCATCAGGCATCCTCACAATCACTCTGCCCATCAGGCATCCTCACAATCACTCTGCCCATCAGGCATCCTCACAATCACTCTGCCCATCAGGCATCCTCACAATCACTCTGCCCATCAGGCATCCTCACAATCACTCTGCCCATCAGGCATCCTCACAATCACTCTGCCCATCAGGCATCCTCACAATCACTCTGCCCATCAGGCATCCTCACAATCACTCTGCCCATCAGGCATCCTCACAGTCACTCTGCCCATCAGGCATCCTCACAGTCACTCTTCATAAGCCCCGCGGGCATCACTCATTCGGTACCGGCGCTCACAGGGGGTGTGTTACAGACTCCAGAAAGGCTCCTACAGCCCAAGCGCAATAATAAGCCACAACATGGAATAATTCACACACAATATAGGCCCGCAGCCTCACTCATATCATATCATCCTCACAATACAGGCCGACAGCCTCACTTAGTCAAACACTCTCAATTTGCCCTTTAGGCCATAAATATACCGGGTTCTCGACCCAAAAACAGTATTTAATTTTCAAGAAGTAGTATCAGAATACTCTGAGTGTCAAAACAATTTCACAGAAAAGACTGAGTGAAAAATCGTAACATATCAGTGAGAAAAATAGTAAAAAATATCCCCCAAGGGGTAAACAAATTGGCACTAGGCCCCAAACATGGCTTACAACCCAAAACATATCATAATGTATCAATACTAATTACGCAAAGGCTTAAAAATCGATTTCGCAACTCAATAGTCGCCTAAATAGGAAACAGGTTCCAAAGTTTCTACCCTTTTCTTTCAAAACCCGTGAAAGGTGCATAGTCCGGGGTTTCATACCCTCAGGATAAGATTTAAAGACATTACTTATCTCAAAATTATCCCGAAAACTATTCCGCAATGCGCTTGCCTCTCGAATCAACCTCTGAAGGACTCCAAATCTACCAAGTTCAGATTTTTATCATCAATATGGGCTTAAGGAACAATTTCCAATCGAAAGATATCAATTTTACTCAAAAATCCGAAACCGGGCAAAACCCGACCCCCGGTCCCGCATCCCGAAACTCAGAAATCTTTACTGAAAAGTGTTCTTCATCTTTCCACGAGTCCGTACATATAAAGAACACCAAAATCGGAGTCCGTTTGACCCCTCAAATCGACCCTTGAAGGTCTCATAATCTCATTCCCCAAAATCCTATTTTTCTAATGTTTTTCATGGATTAAAGGCTGGAATTATGGTCTATAATCACCCATAATCGAGTTTTAATGACTAGAACACTTACCTCAATGAAGAACAAGGATTTCCCTCTTCAAAATCGCCACCAAGAGCTCTTTCACGTACAATAATGGTGTAAAAAGGGGTTTAAGTCGCAGAGGGTTTAATTTAAATATGCCCAGTGATTAATGAACTGCGATCGCGGAAGTCCTCACGCGATCGCAAAGAACAAACCTCTCCAGTCCTCACTTTACTCATTGCGATCACGGCATAAGCCACGCGATCGCGACTCAATGAGTCCTTAACTCACGCGATCGCAAACTCACTCACGCGATAGCACTGTTCCGTTTACCAAACGTATGCGATCACACTCCAATACACGCGATCGCGATGCACAAACTCGCCTGACCCTCAGAGTACTCTACGCGATCGCGACCTTAGTCCCGCGATCGCGGTACCTACGTTACTCAACCTCTGCGATCGCGGATGCCTTTATGCGATCGCAGAGAATATAATGCTGCCCCTCACGATTGAACTACGCGATCGCAACTCCCCTTACGTGATCGCAGAGAGCAAAAGCCTACTGCACAAAAACCAGAAAACCAGCTCTTTCTTTAAGTCAAAAAATGCCCGTTTACCACCCGAAATCAATCCCGAGCCCCTCGGGACCCCAACCAAACTTACCAACATATCCCGTAACTTCATTCAAACTTAGTCGCAACTCTCGAAACACCAAAACTAACATCAAAACACCAAATTCACATCGGATTCAAGCCTAAGAACTTTGAAATTTCTAAAATTCACCAATGATGCCGAAACTATCCAAATCAACTCCGATTGACCTGAAATTTTGCGGACAAGTTCAAAATGACATTACGAACCTGTTCCAACTGTTGGAATTTCCTTCCGACCCCGATAGCCTATTTTCCACTGCCTACCGAAAATCGCCAAAAACTAACTTTCGCCAATTCAAACCTAATTCTACACCGAATATTCAAGAATTATTCTGAACACACTCATAGGTCCCAAATCACCTAACAAAGCTATCCGAGCCTTAAAATCCGCATTTTAAGGTCGTTTACCAATAAGTCAACTCTCAGTTGACTTTCCCATTTTAAGGCTATTTTTAAAGACTAAGTGATTGAATTCTCATTTAACCATTCTGATTTCAAGCTTATCAACTCTAACACATCAATAATAGAATAATCGGTCTATGATACGTCAATAACAGCAATTATAATGCAGGTTTTACGTAACAACAGACCAGGTCGTTACAGATGTCGTGCCATTATTTATATCATTATCATGTGAGGAAAGAGTGTAAAGCACAAAGGGTGATGCCGTGCCATTAAATATACATTATCATGTGAGGAAGAGTGTAAAACACGAAGTGTGATACCGTGCCATTTCATTTATATTGTTATGCTTTTAATATTGTGTGGTCATGGCACGAAGGGTGTTTCCGTGCAAGTGAGCATGAGGGACATGCATTATGGTGTGATATCTGTTTTCCGTGTATACATTTCCGCCCTTACTTTGAGTTGTCATTGTCTCCATTATATATTTTGTGTGATATGTTGTTATTGTCTCGTACTTGACCTCTATCTCAATTGTTGTTGTGTTTTCCATGTATTTTTACTTGTTTAACTTGCATATGCCATGCCTATTTCCTGCTTTTATAATTATACTCATGTTGTATTTATTCTGTTGCACCTTAGTGTAAGTCTTCCACCATGCTAGTCCTTTATGTCCTTACTTGTTAACTTGTGAAAATCATGTTCTGTTACTGATGTTCTTCTGTACATTCTCGGTTATTGTTACAGCTTGCATATTTCCCTTCCTTGTCATATCTATTGTCGGTATTTCTATCATTTGGTTGGTACTGTTTTACCCATATATGGCAAGGATGAGATAAATGCACGAAGGGTGTTGTCGTGCAGTTAGACTTGATGTCTTGAGTACTTTATCACACTATGAAAGTATATGAGGTGATTGTTGTGGTTCACGAGCTTTCGTTTTAAGGAAAGGGCTAGTTGAGATGTTGGAAACTGTTAAATTGTGATTCTTTCTGATACTCGTTTATTTCCTGTTGCAGTCGCATGGTGTACTATATTCTATTATTCTGTCTATTGGTTTTATTGCTAGTTTACATTATATTGTTTATTAATGAGTATCTTTTAACTAAAAATCTCTTCACTCCTTGTCAGACAAGTACCTTTCTTGATCACCTCAAGAATTGGGACAGGGAAGAATATTTGATGACTCTCCCGTCATCTTGGTAAAAAATAGAGGAATTGTTCTTCTACCTATTTTTTGCTATGTGATTTTGATTCTATCATTAGTGTGTATAAAATTTATAGTGTTTGCACTTGTGCATAGCTTCCACTGAGCATGAAAATATTTTGTGTTAGCATCTCCACTTTGTATTCATATGGCTCGAGATTTCTATCTTGAGACTTGTTCCTTAACATTGCTACACTTTTCTACTTCAATAATTGCTTCTTTTTCCTGTTCAATAAGAGTCTAGCATAATGGTTGTAAGGAAATATTTGACTGCACTAAGTGGCATGAGCTTCGAAGTATTCAGCTGAATAATCGTGCCGGATTGAGGCATGAGCTTAAGATATGGTACCTTGGGTTGCTTATGGGGTGTTCTATGGCTTCGAGATAAGTGGTAGAGTCTGCTAAAGACGATCGGATTGTAGGGTCATCGGGCCGTATCAGTTTCTGGACCGGGAGGTTGTTTAGTTATTTCTTGAACGGGCATGTGCTGGTGTAGCATGAGTTTCTTGACGTGTATTAGCTGTGCATTGAAGATCAGAATGAGATAAGTGGTTATCGAGAAGGTTCTGGAAAATTCCAAGTCTTATGTAGCCTTTAAGGACTTTTGGATTTGTCTATGGGTGGGCTTGAAAATGGAAGCGAATGGTAATTGGATCTGCGGTGTTTCCTTGTCAAGAAGAGTCTACATGTCAATGTTGAAGTGATGCAAGAAATGGTTTCGATATCTCAAGAAGTTCCCTCAGGGCGGTCATATCAAGACATGCATTGGCAGTCGGCGTGACTCAGTTGAGTTAGAGGCGAGTGGTTCTGATTACTTAATTATCTGTTACTGAGTTCTGAAGAACTTATCACGGTTATGACCATGGTCGGAGTTGATGTTTTCTACAGGCATATGAGCTATAATGCTTATGGGTCAGCGTTGACTATGAGACTTTCGTAGTGTTGCACATTAGCATGTTAGAAGCAATGCGCTGCGTGGGGTTGGAAGGTTGCAGGTCAAGGTTGCAGTTAGTTTTGAAGGGAAGGATATGAGTTCTTGATGGTACGAGCGATTTCCGGTGTTTAAGGTCTTGGTGGCACTATGTGTTTTCACCGAAGCGCCTGTCGGCAGATACATTGTATTTTGATTTATGGGTACATTTTTGAAGGATGATGTAGTATGAGTTATGTGTCACTTATTTGGGAAGCGATGTTGAGATTGGGTATGAAAATGCTGGTATTCGCGAGGCTCAGAGGCTGAATGTTTTTGGTGGCAGACTATTCCTTGACTGCGAGTTTGGAAGAAATGTAGAGGCTTGGAAAATTTGGAAGGTTTATTACATGTTTGAGGGTGATCGAAATTTGGGTGGAAATTATTTTTAGCCTAGTGAGAATGTGTATTGTGTATCAGACTGGATTTGTCTGCTCTTGCGCAGTTGTTGCCACACGAATATCATCGGGCGGAACGGATGTTATTCACGCCTTGGTTTATGTTATGTGTTTCTCTCCTATATTACAATGGGTTCTGAGGTTTACATGATTCCTCGCACGTATATTGTGCTTCAGTCTAGGCCTTGTGGCACTTTGGGCGAGGTGGCTTTGTGATGTTTCTTAGCTTATTGCACCATGGTTGTACTTGTCTTTCTCAGTATTGTTTGTTCCTAATGATTTCTCCTACAATTATATTTTGTGCACTCTGTTATGGTTGATGTTGACGCACATGTGATCAGTGATCCCTAGTATTATGGCTTGATGGTTACCTTATGTGAATTGATATGATCGGATCGGGTTGCTCGCCGCAACGATACAGTAATGAAATATGGATCCTTATTTCTATTTCGTGTATTTTGCTTTCACCTTGTTGAGAATAGTTCATAGTAAAATGCTAAAATTTCCCTGCCTATTTAACTTTCTTAGTAGTTTTCTTATTTAGTTTTCTTACTGTTATTTGTCATATATGAATTATTATTTGGTCATGTACAGAACCGGGTTGTGTGTGGCTCTATATGTTTATTGTTGATGCTTGTCAGTGCGACTGCTCATATTGGCTGATATGAGGTTTCTAGACCTGAGATTTGTGCTATTGTATTGGGATGAGGAAGGTTTGGAAGAATAACACTATATTTTGTTAAGGATGTGGACAATGGCCCTAGTCAGGAGAGTGAGTTTTTTTGCTTATTGATTATATGAGTGGATAACCGGTTACGCGTGTTTCTTTCATTATCGGTAGGGTATGAAGGTTTTATACGAGGTTCTAATCGGTATGAGGTTTGCTGGCGGCACCAGATTTGTTTTGGACAGTAATGATGGTCGGTAGTTCCTATTGCAAGTGTCGAAGTAATGGGGTATATCATGAGATTACATCTTGTGTTATGGTTGTGACTTGATACAACTTGTTCAGACTTATACAATATGTGGCTGTGGGATTCGGATCTTGTAATGAATTCTTGATGATAGAGATTGAGTTCTAAGGTTTAAGGACCAAGGTCGAAATAAGGATCTCAAGTTATGTTGTGTTGGGGGGCTTATGTTGATCAGGGTGACGTGGGATCACCCCCGGGTTTATTCTTAGTAAGGTTACACCGTGATAGCTTTGGAAAGACTCCTGGCACGTTCGAGGATGAACATGTGTTTAAGTGGTGGAGGATGTGACGACCCAGCAGATCGTTTTGAGTATCTGCACTTCGCTCGGTATTTTGAGGGCTCGAGTATCTCCGTGTTATGTTATGGGACTTGTTGGTATGTTTATACATGGTCCCTAGGGGTTCGGTGAGTTTCAGATAGGTTTGGGCTGCGTTGCGCTCGTTTTTCTTATGTTTTGACGTCGCTTCTTCAAGCATAAATGGTACCACATTAAGAAAACGAGCTCCGATTTCTGTTTTGATTGAAGTATTATATCCATATTGTAATTACAGAGTCATAGCAAAAAGATTCATCGAATTTGGATATCGTATGAGAAATTTATGATCATTTTACTAAAAATTAAGTTGCTAAATTTTTTAGATTAATTACAAAATTGCCACTGAATTCGTATTTAAATCTACACTATTTGCAAATATTGAAACCAACATATCTCTTTCATTATAAGGTCAAATTGAGTGATTCAAAAGCCTAACTTGACTAAACCAACATATCTCTTTCATCGAATTTGGATATCGTATGAAGAATTTATGATCATTTTACTAAAAATTAAGTTGCTAAATTTTTTAGATTAATTACAAAATTGCCACTGAATTCGTATTTAAATCTACACTATTTGCAAATATTGAAACCAACATATCTCTTTCATTATAAGGTCAAATTGAGTGATTCAAAAGCCTAACTTGACTAAAGTTTTATAAGGAATTCATTGGAGGCATAAAGCGAGTTTCGGGATCATTTGGCATAAGAAACGAGGCAAAATAGCTGACAGAAAAATATATAAAATAAGAGTTTGTTCATTCGGTCATATTTTTAGTTGGGGAACTCGGATTTGGGAGATTTTGATATGGATTGGGGTAAGTGTTGTCTACTCGGTTTTGGATATATTTCATGAATCCCTCTTCGTTTATGAGATTTGATTGATGATTTCAAAGTGAAATTTGGGGTTTTTTGCCTAAAGTTTCATAATATGAATTTTTGAGTTTTGAACATCGATTTGGAGTCGGAATTAAGTGAAACTAGTATGGTTGGACTCGTAACTGAATGAGTTGTCTGATTTTGTAAGTTTTATCGAGTTCCGAGGCGTGGACCCGAGTGTGATTTTTGGCCGGATTTGGGATTTGATTTAGGATTTGCTCTTTATCATTTGGAATTGTTTCCTTGGGCTTTATTTGATATATTTGAGTTTCTTTTGGATATTTTTGAGATGTTCAGAGGTCACTACATGCGTGGTGGCATTTTTGGAACATCGCTTGATTTGCTCGGTATTGTAATTGACTTGTTCGAGGTAAGTGTTTTGCCTTACTTTGGTATGGGAATTTTTCCTCCTATTTGGTCATTGTTTTCTACATGCAGGGGTGATGCATATATGAGGTGACGAGCCTATATGTATGTGCCGGAGTTTATCATGCTCGGGGGTAGATGACGTTGTAATTATGTTTTGTAGAATTACGTAATTTCCTTGCTTCGTTTGATTTACAGATATTAAGAACGTAGTTTAAAATGTTAGAAACAAAGACCTAGACTAAGATAACTTTATAAAATTTGATAGAATTCCGGGAATACATTGATGTGTCTAGTTTGGTGATCTCTATGCGTGATCACTACTACATTGTTACGACCGGTATTTTTTTAGATGCTGGATTCTATACCTGTGTTGCTAATAGATTGTGAGATTTGTGGAATTAATTAAATTATATGGCTCTTGAGGGTTCATTGAAAAATTGTTGGCTTGTAAAGTAGTGATTGAGAACTTTGTTTGGAATATTCGTTGAACACCCTTCTCGATATTATATATATACTTCCCGCCTTGCCATTTTATTGATATTTATATGCTTGTTGAGGAAGAGTGTAAAGCATGAAGGGTGGTGTCGTGCCATTGTTTATATTCATTATCATATGAGGAAGAGTGTAAAGCACAAAGAGTGATGCCGTGCCATTATTTATATCATTATCATGTGAGGAAGAGTGTAAAGCACAAAGGGTGATTCCGTGCCATTTAATATGCATTATCATGTGAGGAAGAGTGTAAAACACGAAGTGTGATGCCGTGCCAATTCATTTATATGGTTATGCTTTTAATATTGTGAGGTCATGGCACGAAGGGTGTTTTCGTGCAGGTGAGCATGAGGGACAAGCATTATGATGTGATATATGTTTTCTGTGTATACATTTCCGCCCTTACTTTGAGTTTTCATTGTCGCCATTATATATTTTGTGTGATATGTTGTTATTGTCCCGTACTTGACCTCTATCTCAATTGTTGTCGTGTTGTCCATGTCTTTTACTTGTTTAACTTGCATATGCCATGCCTATTTCCTGCTTTTATAATTATACTCATTTTGTATTTATTCTGTTGCACCTTAGTGTAAGTCTTCCACCATGCTAGTCCTTCATGTCCTTACTTGTTAACTTGTGAAAATCATGTTCTGTTACTGATGTTCTTCTGTACATTCTCGGTTATTATTACTGCTTGCATATTTTCCTTCCTTGTCATATCTATTGTCGGTATTTCTTTCATTTGGTTGGTAATGTTTTACCCATATATGGTGAGGATGAGATAAATGCACGAAGGGTGTTGCCGTGCCGTTAGACTTGATGTCTTGAATACTTTATCACACTATGAAAGTATAAGAGGTGATTGTTGTAGTTCATGGGCTTTCGTTTTAAGGAAAGGGTCGGTTGAGATGTTGAAACTGTTAAATTGTGATTCTTTCTGATACTCATTTATTTCCTGTTGCCGTCGCATGGTGTACTATATTCTATTATTCTGTCTATTGGTTTTATTGCTAGTTTACATTAAAGTGTTTATTAATGAGTATCTTTTAACTAAAAATCTCGACACTACTTCGACGGGGTTAGTCAAGATACTTACTAGTACATGGGGTCGGTTGTACTGATACTGCACTTCTGCACACTCTGTGCAGACTATTGGAGCAGAGTTGCTGAAGAAGTTTGGGGCTGACCCTGAAGAGGTTTGTGTATTCTGTATAGAAGCTGCCACTTGTCCTTGGTAGTTTTAGACATTATTAATCTTTTCATGTAGTTTTCAAACAGAACGTGTATTTATTTATACCAGCTTTGTATATTCTAAGTCTTAGAAGCTCATGAGTCGTATTACCAGATCTTGGTTAAATTTTTAAAAGTCTGATAAATCCTAATTTAATTTTTGATAAGTTTATTTGGGTGTTTCTTTTATTAATTAGCTTACCTAGCGGGTCAAGTTAGGTGCCATCATGACCTGTGATTTTTTGGTCGTGACACAACTAATGATTTTAATGTCCTCCATGGACACAACAACACGACACTAATGGAAATATCAAATTTTCCATGTCACAAGTCTTCAAACACCTTAAAGATACTGACATAGAATTTCGACAAGAAAGCTCCCATTTCAACTAAAACTATATTCACGTACACATTATTGTTCTCGTCTCCTCTAGTTATTGATTGACATTTACCGTCAACAATAGTAAAGTCTCATAGTGACTAATTTGAAACTCTGAATATGCCATTGACACATATATAGGAGCTACAACCTAGAACAATCTAAAAAATGTGGAACAAAATAACACAAGCAAGTTAACCTAAAAAAAGGCTAAATAACCATAATCTGTTTCTATTTTTCCTTTTTAGGAGAATTACTACAACTATGAAGGGACCGATAGGGAAAAACTAAAAATTGTAAATCGATGGGCTGAAAAAGTATGCATATTGAGAAGCTAAGGATTACAAGTGACAATAAGTTAAGTACCCCTTGCTCTTGCTTAATTTGTTTAGTTATTTACTATATCACATTCACATTGCACAATTACAAATATCTGAAATAATACAAGAATGTGAGTTCTTCACATTAACTGCACCAGCGAGAACTCCATCATTGTGTTAGGCCATATTTCAAGCAAAGTGCACCGAAGATTGCAAAGCCTAATGACGATATATCACAACAACAACAACAAACCCAGTTTGATCCCAACATGTGGGGTCTGAAGAGGGTAGTCTGTATGCAGACCTTACCCCTACCTAATGCAGGTAGAGAGGTTGTTTTCAATAGACCCCCGGCTCAAGAAGGGCGAGAAGAAGAAGAGGGACGCAAGAAAGGAAGAAAGATGGAATAGAGAAAAAAAGAAAAAAAGAAAAAAAATACAATAATAGCAACACGAAATACAATACTCGAGGCGAACAAAACCACATACCGTAGTAAAAATCAAAGAATATGAAAGGAAATACATGCTACTAAGGCTATCAGAGAACACTATAAACTACCTACTAACCTTCTACCTTAATCCTCGACCTCCACACCCTCCTATGAAGTGTCATGTCCTCAGTGAGCGGAAGCAACGCCATGTCCTTCCCAACCACTTCTCCCCAATACTTCTTAGGCCTACCTCGACCCCTTCTCAAACTCTCCATGGCCAAACTCTCACACCTCCTGACAGGGGCCTCAATGCTTCTTCTCTTAACATGTCCGAACAATCTCAGCCTCGACTCTCGCATCTTGTCCTCCACGGAGGCTACTCCCACTCTGTCCCGGATAGCTTCATTCTTAATTCTATTTCGCCTGGTACACCCACACATCCATCTCAACATCCTCATCTCTGCTACTCTCAGCTTATACACATGGGAGTTCTTGACTGGCCAACACTCAGCCCCTTACAGCATGGCGGGTCGAACCACCACTCGATAAAATTTACCCTTAAGTATTAACGGCACATTCCTATCACATAGAACATCGGAAGCGAGCCTCCACTTCATCCATACCTCTCCAATGCGATGTGTGACATCTTCGTCAATCTCCCTGTTACCCTGGATAATAGACCCGAGATACTTAAAACTCGCTCTCTAGGGGATAACTTGAGCATCAAGCTTAACCACTACGTCTGCATCATGGGTCTCACTAAATTTGCACTCCAAGTATTATGTCTTGGTCCTACTCAGTTTGAAACCTTTAGACTCCAAGGTCTGTCTCCAAACCTCCAACCTCGCGTTAACTCCGCTACGCATCTCGTCAATCAACACTATATCATCGGTGAATAGCATGCACCAAGGCACCTCCCCTTATATGTGACACGACCGTACATCCATCGCCAAGGCAAACAAAATGGGCTAAGAGCTGATTCCTGGTGCAACCCCATCACCACATGGAAATGATCCGAGTCACCACCCGAGTCTTAACATCATCGTACATATCCTTAATCACCCTAATGTATGCTACCGGAATGCTGCTAACCTCCAAACACCTCCACAGGACCTCCCTCGGAACTTTATCGTATGCCTTCTCAAGATTAATAAACACCATATGCAAATCTTTCTTCCTCTCCTTGTACTTCTCCACTAATCTCCTTACCAGATGAATCGCTTCCGTAGTCGAACGCCCTGGCATGAATCCAAACCGATTCTCGAAAATAGACACGCACCTCCTCACCCTGGCCTCCACCACCCTCTTCCAAACCTTCATAGTGTGACTCAATAACTTGATACTGCTATAATTATTGCAATTTTGGATATCACCCTTGTTTTGTAAAGCGGAACCATCGTACACCACCTCCACTCTTCGGGCATCTTCTTTGTCTTAAAAATAACATTAAATAGCCCAGTGAGCCACTCCAAACCTGCCCGCCCCGCGCTCTTCCAGAATTCAACCGGGATTTCATCTGGCCCCGTTGCTCTGCCCCTGCACATACTACGCATCACCCCTTCCACCTCTTCTACCGTAGTCCGCCTACAATTCCCAAAATCCCTCCGACTCTCGGAGTGCTCCAAATCACCCATCACAATACGTCTATCCCCCTCCTTATTCAACAGTTTATGGAAGTATGTCTGCCATCTTCTCCTAATGATTGCCTCGTCCATCAACACTTTGCCATCCTCTTCCTTGATTCACTTGACTTGGTCTATGTCACGAGCTTTCCTCTCCTTGACCTTGGCCAACCGGTACAACCTCCTGTCCCCGCCTTTGCCCTCGAGCTCCTCGTACAAACAAGCAAATGCTGCGTTCTTAGCCATCGTAACTACTAACTTTGCCTCTTTCTTTGCCTTTATGTAACACTCCTGATAAGTCCTTTTTTCCTCCTCGTTTGTACTCTCTACTAGCTTCAAATAGGCAGCTTTCTTAGCTTCCACTTTACTTTGAGCCTCTCCATTCCACCACCAGTCCCTTTTATGACCCCCAAGAGAACCCTTAGTGACCCTTAAGACCTCTCCAACAGCTACCCTAATGCAATCCACAGTCATGGACCACATACTAGACGCGTCCCCCATACTCATGCAGGCCCTCATAGACAACAACTTCTTCCCTAACTCTTGAGCTTTGTCACTGGTCAAGCTACCCCACTTGATCTTAGGTTGCCTGCACCCAACCCTCTTCCTCCTACTCCTCTTGATCTCCAGGTCCATAACTGGAAGCCTAATTAGAGTTGTGAGGTGCTCACTCGGAATGACCTTGCAGTCACTGCACAGACCTTTATCGCATTTCTCGCAAAGAAGCTAATCAATCTGAGTCTTGCCCATTAAATTTAAGAAAGTGACCAGGTGCTCTTCCCTTTTTGGAAAACTCGAGTTAGCTATAACCAAATCAAAAGCTCTAGAAAACTCCAACAATGAATTACCTCCCTCATTCCTATCCCCAAAACCATACCCGCCATGAACATCATCATAACCCCTAGCACTAGCCCCAATATGACCATTGAAATCTCTGCCAATAAACAACTTCTATGTGTGCGGGATACTACGCACCATCTCGTCCAAATCATCCCAAAATTGCTTTTTGACCTCCTGGTTCAAACCTATCTGAGGAGCGTATGCACTAATCACATTTACAGTAAACCCACCAACTATCGGCTTAATACTCATCAACCTATCATTTACCCTCCTAACCTCAACCACGAGCTCCCTAAGGTCCCTGTCTACTAAAA
>ML285789.1:0-35403 GCA_005239495.1 Nicotiana undulata
CTCGATCAAATACAGTATCGAGTGCCAGTCGTGCCTCCCCTAGTTTGGGGGCGTGACACAAAGATCAGGGTCGAAGATGACCAATTGGGAGCACTTTCCGGTTCAGTACATCCAAACAGGTCGACATGTAAAAATCAGAGAGACGTCGATAGAGAGCCAATGTCGAATAAAGATCGGTACCAACCATATATTGCAGATCAAAGGAATAACGGTCCAGGACGTAACTCTACCCGGAATGACTGAAGAAGCGAGGACAAAATTCTCGAGGACTTATGAGTAAAACTGGCTTTGAAAAGTATGCGGACCCCACAGAGGCACCTCGACTATTAGAGTACAATTTTAGCATCGATGCATCAAGCATTGTATCGGCTATCGGAAGGATCAAAGACACTAGGTGGCCAAGACCCATACAGACTGATCCTTCTCAGAGGAACCCAAATTTAATGTGCAAGTATCATGGCACGCACGGTCATAGGACCGAAGATTGCAGGAAATTGAGGGAGGAAGTAGCCCGTCTGTTCAGCGAGGGCCACCTTCGAGAGTTCCTTAGCGATCGAGCTAAGAATAATTTCAGGGAAAGAGACACCAATAGGAAGGATGAACAAGAAGAACCTCAACATGTCATTCATATGATCGTCGGTGGGGTCGACGTTCCACAAGGACCCATATTCAAACGCACTAAGGTGTCAATCACTAGAGAGAAACGAACCCGAGATTACGTGCCCGAAGGCACTTTACCATTCAATGACGAAGAAGCAGAAGGCATTTATCAACCACACAACGACGCTCTGGTAATTTCTATCTTATTAAATAAAATTCAAGTTAAGCGTGTTTTAGTGGATCCAGGTAGCTCGGCAAACATAATCAGATCGAGGGTCGTGGAACAACTTGGTCTACAGGACCAGATTGAACCTGCATCTTGAGTCCTAAACGACTTCAACATGACCGATGAAAAGACTAAGGGGGAGATTATCATACCGGTGAACGTTGCTGGAACCATCCAAGATACTAAGTTCCATGTGATTGAAGGCGACATGAGATATAATGCACTATTCAGAAGGCCTTGGATCCACAAAATGAGGGAAATACCGTCAACCCTCCACCAAATGATGAAGTTCCCGACGACGGATGGTGTAAAAACGGTATACGGGGAACAACATGCTGCAAAGGAAATGTTAGTGGTCGATGAAGTGACACCGGTCTCGACACTATCGACCTTAGAAAGATCGAGCACCAAAGGTAAACATGCGGCCAAATAGAAATCATCACCCCCAGCCTCGACCAAATCAGAGAAACAAGTAGTAAATGAAGAAGAGGAGGAGGACCTTCTAACCCCTCAAACCTTTGTTGTTCCCGTAGATTCAGATTCTACCAAATCAACGGTCGAAGAGCTGGAACAGGTGATACTGATCGAGTACCTGCCGAGCGAAATGTATACCTAGGAACGGGGTTAACCCCTGAACTCAAGAAAAAGCTTATTTAATTTCTTATTGATAACATAGACTGTTTTGCATGGCCTCATTTAGACATGACATGGATCCCACCGGAGATAACAATGCAACGACTGATCTTGGACCCCAAGTTCAGACCGGTGAAACAAAAGAGAAGGCCCCAGTCCAAGGTAAAATATGCCTTCATAAAGGACGAGGTAACTAACCTTCTCAAAATAGGGTCCATTCGGGAGGTAAAATACCCCGAATGGTTAGCTAATGTAGTTGTAGTCCCTAAAAAGGGGAACAAACTTGTGTAGACTATAAGGACTTAAACAAAGCATGTCCGAAAGATTCTTTTCCATTGCCTAACATCGATCGCATGATCGATGCCACGGCCGACCACAAGATCCTTACTTTTCTTGACGCTTATTCTGGGTACAACCAAATCCAAATAAACCCGGAAGACCAAGAAAATACTTCTTTTATCACCAAGTATGGAACATACTGTTAAAATGTAACGCCCTTCGAGCTAAAAAATGCAGGAGCTACAAATCAACACCTAGTTAACAAAATGTTCGATGAACAAATAGGTAAGTCAACGGAAGTTTATATTGACGACATGCTAGTTAAGTCCCTGCGCGTAGAGGATCATTTGGCTCATTTGCAGGAAACGTTCGAGATCTTAAGGAAATATAACATGAAGCTCAACCCCGAGAAATGTGCTTTCGGGGTCGGTTCAGGCAAATTCCTTGTCTTCATGGTATCAAATCGGGGGATCGAAATCAACCCCGATAAAATCAAGGCCATCGAGGACATCACTATCGTAGATAGTGAAAAAGCCGTACAAAGGCTGACTGGACAGATAGTTGCCTTAGGTCGATTCATCGAGGTCATCAGCTCAAAGCCACAGGTTTTTTCTGTAACACTCCTCAAATCTATAGAAGTTTCAACACTCGCTAAAAATAGAATTTAATTTTTTTTAAATTCTTAAATTATACTTCTATTAAGGATTTAAACCCTGGAGATTGATTTTTGAGTTACTTCTCTATTTAAAAATAATTGGATATACAATTAGGGGAAAGTTATTAATTTTAATATTATTAATTTTAAAAAGTGGGTATCATAAATTATTAGTTAAGTCAAAAAAAAAAACAAGGAAAAAAAGATAGTGCACGTGACCTAACCCATAAAGTGGGTACAAAAATGGAATACAAAGGGGCTTAATGTCTTGAACAAAACATAGCCATTCTGTTTTAAAACGCAGGCAGAGAACTTAAAGCCTTCTGCGAAACGGAGGCAGCCACAAAGTTACTCACGCACGAAAAATTCTAGGGTTCTTTACAAGCCATGAATTCTTAAACTCAGGTATATAAAATTCCTTGTTGTTAATTACCCTACAGTAGTAATAGGTAAGAATTGAATAGTTAATTGCCTTCTTTGTCTATATCAACAATAAATTTCATGTTTAGGTGTGAAACTTTAAAATTGATTAAAATGCACTGGTTGTTGTAGAATCGATTGTTTGACTGGTGTCAATTGGACTGGGGCCTACATATTGGCTCGAAAATTTGAGGACAATTGATATAACCCTTTACCAAAGTAATTTAACTCACAAAAGTATGCAAACAAGGTGTTTGATGAACTGGCTAAAAGAGTGAATATGTATTTAATTGAAGCGAGTGAGTTCCTATTAGCTTAGAATTATTTAAGTTAAAGTTAGATGATTTATTCTGTCATATGTGCTTAAATTTTCAGATTTTTGTGCAATTTTTATAGGCCATTTTCATGTTGAATTTTTTTATTTATGAAGAAGCAAGGATCTTTAGAAATACTTTTGAATGTTTATTTCATTCTTATGCCATACCTTACATTTAAGGATTCCAATATGAGCATGTTTAAAAGATTTAGACTTGAAAAGTCACAAGAAGAAGTTTTAGAAAGAAAAGATTTTTGAGAGTATCCTTTATTTGAGAAGGGGTCATCGTCTAGGCCGAGGGTCTTGACCAAGGCGTTGGCTTCCTGAAACTACTTGTGCCAAAGTAGGGAGCACACGAGCCGAGGGTCTCGTTGCTGAGAATTTATTTAGCAGGCTAAGGTATGATACATGAGCGCTGAGAACCATGAAGCGAGTGGCACCTCGTGGATTGGGCCTATCCGATCAGGTTGGGATCGAGCCCGTGCCGATCACACGGTGACTAAGACAAAAATAGGTTAGGATAGTTGGAACTCCCAAAGTATAAAGTGTAGTATTTTTTTTGAAAGAAAAAGAAAAGAATTTCTTTTAGAATATTCATAAACTTCTATTATGCAATTATTTTAGATTCTTATAAGCTTTATGTTTTACATGCATTTACAACCTGTGCTCGTAATGTATATGTTACTAAAATTTTGTCCCTGTCGTTGAGATTCACTGAGTACAATGGATGGTACTGGCGTTCTTTTTTGGGAACCTACGTTGGTCTGCGGTACAATGTAGGAACCGGTTTTGCAGGCGAGCAGGCTACGAGTTAGGACTTCCCTCACTTCCAGTACTATTGGTGAGCTCCGCTTTTGTTCGTGGAGTATTCCTTAGAGTCATCTTTATTTAGCTATTTCTTTGTTTACTTAGAGAACTGGGCAGGAAATCTCATGTCCTGAGCAGTGCGTCAGTTTATCAGTAGAGGCTTCATAGACACAGTCAACGGGTTAAGATTAAGATGTTTTTGATAATGACTTAGCAGTATTTCATTGGTTAATATGAATAAAGTTTTAAAGTTGGTTTGTTTTAAATATTTAAATTAATCAAAAGTATTTGGTTATAGTATTGCCTTGTGGCACATAAAGTTTGCAGTTATAATAGATTTGATAAGCGCAGATGGTTCGCTCGGTCATGTTTAGTGATCGGGTGCCGGTCCCAGCTTGTTTAGAAAATGGGCCGTGACAAACTTGGTATCAGATCCTCAGGATTATGGAGTCCTAGGGGTATATGAAGCCGTGTTAGTAGAGTCTTGTTTATGGGTATGAAGCGTGCCATACTTATAAACAGGAGGCTACAAGCATTTAGGAAAAGTCTCATTTTTTTTTCATACTTTAGATCGTGCAATAGAGCCTACCTCTAAGAAATTATCTAATGTATTCGTTTCTCCAAAACTCGCAGGAATGGATCATACTCGCAACTCTGACACCGACACTCAGGATGCTGCTCAAGAAACTATTGCTACTATTGTGGCTCAAGGCAGAACTAAAAAGGCTTCAACTCAGAAAAGGAAGGGTAAATCCACAAAGGGGGTTCAAGTACCCCGGGTTGAACAGGAAGAAGGGGTGGAGCATGATGATCATGTACCTCAGGATCCAGTGCCGCCCCCAACAACAACTCCGACTCAGACACTATATCTCCAGAGGTGGGTCAGATGTTTAATGCAGTCAACAACGTTATGGAGATGTTTAAATCCTTCATGGCCAACCAGAACGAGAGAAGAGATGAGATTCCACCTCAATCAAATAGACAGAACAATTCTGAGTCCTCAAGAGTGAATGGATTTTTAAAGTTGAGTCCTCCAATGTTCCATGGTTCTATAGTTGATAAAGATCCAATGTTGTGGCTGGAGGGTGTGAAGAAAGCCCTCCGAGCGATGAAAGCATTTGATGATGAAGCTGTGGAGCTGTCATCTTACCAGCTTAGAGATGTGGCCGGCGCTTGGTTTGAGATGTGAGAAAAGGAAAGAGATGAAGATGATGGTCCGCCTACTTGGGAAGAATTTGAAGATTCCTTCATGGATAACTTTATCTCGGAAAAGGATAGGGAAGCTAAGGCTACAGAGTTCGAATAACTCAAGCAAGGGAATAAAAGTGTGCAAGAGTAATTCATGGAATTCATAAGGTTGGCTACGCATGCTCCTCGCATGGTTCAGATAGAAAAAACAAAGATTCACAGGTTTGTTGGCGATTTGTCTTACCAAATTAAGGATACGACATCAGCTGCAGCAGTAGGGATGACAACCTTCTCATCTGTTGTGGGATTCGCCAAGCACTTAGAAAAAGACAGACAACAAAGGAGATAAGAAAAGAGCATAACAAGAAAGCCCGGACAACAAGCAAGTTGAATGGTACATCCAGCGGAGGTAGAATGGATTCCTCTGATAAGGAGTCATTAGCACCAGCTCAGTTCAGTCATCATTCAGGTGGTGGGTCTTCCTTCAGACGTACTCAGAGTTATGGAAACCAGTCTTGCTAGAATCAGAATTTTAGGACATCATCCTTACATAGCCAGAGTCATCCTGAGCAACATTCACACCAACAAGGTCTTTGTGGAACATGTAAGTGGCAACATTCAAGTCAGTGCAAGCTCGAGTTTCATGGTTGCTATCATTGTGGAGACATTGGTCATATAAAGGCCAACTGCCCAAAGTTGCGACAAAATTTTAGTGGTGGATCAACTCGTCCTTCTAGTTCCTCATCTACTGCAGTTGCACCACCTCAGGCCCGTGGTTCTCATAATCAAACCGGGCATGGGGTAGGAAAAGGTGCAGATCGAGTTACTCAGGGAGGGGGACAACCCCGTTTGTTTGCTACATTTGATCATCAGAGTGCAGAGGCATCTGCAGAAGTTATTACATGTATACTTTTAGTCTGCTCACATAATGCTTATGCCATAATGGATCCAGGTTCAATGTTTTCATATGTGACTCCATACTTTGCAATTAGCCTCGGGCTAGAACCTGAACAACTTAGTGAGCCATTCCTATTATCTACTCCAGTTGGCGAGTCAGTGAAAGTCACAAGAGTCTATAGAGGTTGTATAGTTTCAGTCCAAGGTCGCAACACCAAGGCCGATCTCATAGAGTTAGAGATAATGGATTTCGATGTGATCATGGGTATGGATTGGTTGTCTTCCTGCTATGCCATGTTAGATTGTCGTGCCAAGATAGTCAGGTTCCAATTTCCAAATGAAGAAGTCTTAGAGTGGAAGGGTAGTTCAGCATAACTTTTAGGTAAGTTTATTTCTTACCTTAAGGCACAACGAATGATTAGTAAAGGGTGTCTCGTCTATTTGGCTCATATAATTAATCCAGAATCAGACCACCAACTCTTCAGTCTGTGCCAGTTGTTAGAGAATTTCAAGAATTTTCCCCAGATGACTCCCGGACTTCCTCCTAAAATAATCATATTTATACCTCCTTATAGGATGGCTCCAACAGAACTTAATGAGTTGAGAGAACAGTTGAAAGACCTTATTGACAAGGGCTTCATCAGGCTGAGTGTTTCATCATGGGGTGCCCCAGTCCTGTTTGTCAAGAAGAAGGACGAGTCTCTCAGAATGTGCGTCGACTATCGGCAGTTGAATAAAGTTACCATTAAGAACAAGTACCCACTGTCAAGAATTGATGATTTATTTGATTAACTTCAGGATGAAAAGTACTTTTCAAAAATAGACTTGAGGTCGAGGTACCATCAGTTGAGAATCAGAGAAGAAGATATATCTAAAACAACCTTTAGAACTCGCTACGGGAACTATGCATTTCTAGTAATGTCCTTCGGGTTGACAAATGCTCCAGCTGCATTCATGGACCTCATGAACAGAGTTTTCAAGCCATTCCTTGATACCTTTATTATCGTGTTTATAGACGATATTTTGTTATACTCTAAGAGCGAGGAAGATCATGTAGAACACCTCAGAATAGCCTTGTAGACCTTGAAGGAGAATGAGCTTTATGCCAAAATTTCAAAATGTGAGTTCTGGTTGCAGTCAGTGGCATTCTTAGGCCACGTGGTATCTAGTGAAGGCATAAAAGTAGACCCTCAGAAGACAAAAGCAGTCAATAACTGGCCTAGGCCGACAACGCCAACCGAAATATGGAGTTTCTTGAGGTTAACAGGCTACTATAGAAGGTTTGTAGAGGGGTTTTCCTCACTTGAAACTCCATTAACTAAGTTGACTCAGAAAGCAGTTAAGTTCCAGTGGTAAGACGCTTGTGAGCAGAGTTTTCAAGAGTTAAAGAAGAGGTTGACCACTACACCTGTGTTAACCTTGCTGACATGTTCGGGTGTGTTCACAGTGTATTGTGATGCCTCTAGAGTGGGTCTTGGTTGTGTTCTTATGCAAAATGGAAAAGTTATTGCTTATGCTTACAGGCAGTTAAAGAATCATGAAAAGAACTACCCCACACACGGCTTGGAGCTTGCAGCAGTGGTGTTTGCATTAAAAATATGGCGACACTACCTTTATGGCGAGCATTCTGAAGTGTTTACAGATCACAAAAGCCTCCAGTACATTTTCAAGCAAAAAGAATTAAATTTGAGACAGAGAAGGTGACTCGGGCTATTGAAGGATTATGACATCAATATCCTTTATCACCTGGGCAAAGCTAACGTGGTAGCAAATGCACTTAGTAGGAAGTCAATGGGTGTCTTGGCCCATCTTGCAGTACAAAGGCGAACTTTGGGTAGAGAAATTCAAAAACTGGCAAATGATGGAATTAAATTGGATGAGACCGAAGAATAAGGTATAACTGCTTATGCCTTAGCGCAATCCTCCCTTGTTGCACATGTTAAGGCTAAGCAAGACGAAGATCCATACTTAGTGAAGTTAAAAGAAGGAGTCAGAAACAAAGAAATCACCGCTTTCACTCTAGGAAGTGACTGAGTTTTGAAGTTGAATGATCGGTTATGTATTCCTGATGCAGATGGTCTTAGGAAGGACATAATGGAAGAAGCTCATAGTTAGAGGTACAATATCCACCCAGGTGCTACCAAAATGTATCTAGATTTGAAAGAGTTGTATTGGTGGAAAGGCATGAAGAAGCAAGTAGCAGATCATGTGACTAAATGTTTGAACTGCCAGCAAGTCAAAGCCAAGCATCAGAGGCCTGGTGGCTTAGATCAAGATGTAGAGATACCACAGTGAAAGTGGGAGATGATTAATATGGATTCGTAGTAGGTATACCTCGCACATACCGTAAGCATGATTCAATTTGGGTTATTGTAGACCGACTGACAAAGTCTAGTAAAGACGACAGATTCTGCAGAGCAGTATGTGCAGTTGTACATCAAAGAAATAGTCTGATTGCATGTTACTCCAGTTTCAATCATATCTGACAGAGGGTCTCAGTTCACGGTGCATTTTTGGCAAGCATTTCAGAAAAGATTAGGTACCAAGGTCAATTGGAGCACCGCTTTCCATCCACAGATCGATGGCCAGGCAGAAAGTACCATTCAGACTCTCGAAGATATGCTGCGAGCATGTGTTATAGATTTTGGAGGTAATTGGGATGATCACTTGCCACTTATAGAATTTGCTTACAATAACAACCATCAGTCCAGCATTGGTATGGCTCCTTATGAAGCGCTGTATGGGTGAAGATGTAGGTCTCCAGTGGGTTGGTTCGAACCAGCAGAGGTGCCTTTGATTGGTCCAGATTTTGTTTGTGAGGCTTCAGAGAAAGTCCAGCTAATCAGAGAATGACTAAAAGTGGCTCAGAGTCGTCAGAAATCCTATTCTGACAAGAGCCATTGTGACTTAGAGTTCATGGTTGGTGACAAGGTGTTTTTGAAAGTTTCAACAATGAAAGGAGTTATGAGGTTTGGTAAGAAGGGGACACTTAATCCTAGATTTATTGGACCTTATGAGATTATAGAAAAGAAGGGAAACGTGGCTTATGAGCTAGCGCTGCCCGTTGAGTTGTCCTCTGTTCATCCGGTCATTCATGTGTCTATGCTTAGAAAGTACATTCATGATGAGTCACATATAATACCTGCCGATACCATATAAATTAAAGAAGGCTTGGCCTATGAAGAGGTACCTATAGGAATTCTCGATAGGCAAGTAAGAAAGTTGAGAACAAAAGATATAACATCAGTAAAAGTTTTGTGGAGTGATCATGATTCAAAAGAGGCTACGTGGGAGGTCGAGGAAGATATGAGAGATAAATATCCATATTTATTTGAGGAAAAGGGTATGTGAACCTAGACTTGGTTTTACATTTATGTTTTATTTATTAAATACAAGTTAACATGTGTTTATGTTCTTGCTAGATTATACTTAGTTGTTGAAGTAATTTGGTTTTGTCAGAGTATATTTAGTTATTTAATAATTTAGTGCCATGCCAGAGTACATTTAATTCATTAAAGTGATTTATTTTTGCTAAAGTGTTGGGCTTTAGATTCTTGTTGGTTATTAAGGTACCTCCTTGCCGGAGTGTGAGTAATTAATTTATGAGCTGTGTATGGCGCCTATGAATGACCTGTTATGGTATATTTGGTTGTTTTTGGTGTAGTTGTGGTATTTGTGACATGGATATTTTTTTGGATAGTCCAATTTACAAAGGAAACTCTTCCGAAAGTTTTGAAAATTTAGGGAGTTAGCCAAAATTTTGAGTCCCTTGAAAAAGTGAGTAGTGCTAAGAAAACTTAAGAAGTTCAAGTGAGTAGTGCTAGCAATATTCGAGGACGAATGTTTTTAAGGAGGGAAGATTGTAATACTTCTCAAATCTATAGAAGTTTCAACACTCGCTAAAAATAGAATTTAATTTTTTTAAAATCTAAATTATACTTCTATTAAAGATTTAGACCCCGGGGATTGAATTTTGAGTTACTTATCTATTTAAAAATAATTGGATATACAATTAGGGGAATGTTATTAATTTTCAAAAGTGGTATCATTAATTATTAGTTAAGTAAAAAAAAAAAAGAAACAAAACAAAGAAAAAAAGATAGTGCACGTGACCTAACCCATAAAGTGGGTACAAAAAAGGAATACAAAGGGGCTTAATGCCCTGAACAAAACATGGTCATTCTGTTTTCGGACGCAGGCAGAGAACTTTCTGCGACACGGAGGCAGCCACAAAGTTACTCACGCACGGAAAATTCTAGGGTTCTTTACAAGTCACGAATTCTTGAACTTAGGTATATAAAATTCCCTATTGTTAACTACCCTACAATAGTAATAGGTATTTAATAGTTAATTCCCTTCTTTCTCTATATCAACAATAAATTTCATGTTTAGGTATGAAACTTTAAAATTGATTAAAATGCATTGGTTGTTGTAGAATCGATTGTTTGACTGGGGCCTACGTATTGGCTTGTGAAGTTTTGAGGACAATTTATATAACCCTTTACCAAAGTGGTTTAACTCACAAAAGTATGCATACAAGGTATTTGATGAATTGGCTAAAAGAGTGAATACGTACTTAATTGAAGTGAGTTAGTTCCTATTAGCTTAGAATTATTTTAGTTAAAGTTAGATGATTTATTCTGACATATGTACTTAAATTTTCAGATTTTTGTGTAATTCTTATAGGCCATTTTCATGTTGAAAAAGAAACTTTTATGAAGAAGCAAGAATCATTAGAAATACTTTTGAATGTTTATTTCATTCTTATGCCATACCTTACATTTAAGGATTCTAATATGTGCATGTTTAAAAGATTTAGATTTGAAAAGTCACAAGAAGAAGTTTTAGAAAGAAAATATTTTTGGGAGTATCCTTTATTCTGAGAAGGGGTCACCGTCCAGGCTGAGGGTCCTGACCAAGGCGTTGGCTTCCTGAAACTACTTGTGCCAAAGTAGGGAACACACGAGCCGAGGGTCTCGTTGCTGAGAATTTACTTAACCAGGCTAAGGTATGATACATGAGCGCTGAGAACCATGAAGCGAGTGGCACCTCATGGATTGGGCCTATTCGATCAGGTTGGGATCGAACACGTGCTGATCACACGGTGACTAAGACATAAATAGGTCAGGATAGTTGGAACTCCCAAAGTATAAAGTGTAGTATATTTTTTTTTGAAAGAAAAAGAAAAGAATTTCTTTTAGAATATTCATAAACTTCTATTATGCAATTATTTTAGATTCTTATAAGCTTTATGTTTTACATGCATTTACAACCTGTGCTCGTAATGTATATGTTATTAAAGTTTTGTCCCTCTCGTTGAGATTCACTGAGTGCAATGGATGGTACTGGCATTCTCTTTTGGGAACCTACGTTGGTCTGCAGTACAACGTAGGAACCGGTTTTGCAGGCGAGCAGGCTACGGGTTAGGACTTCCCTCACTTCCAGTACTATTGGTGAGCTCCGCTTTTGTTCGTGGAGTATTCCTTCATCTTTATTTAGCTATTTCTTTGTCTACTCAGAGAACTGGCCAGGAAATCTCATGTCTTGAGCAGTGCATCAGTTTATCAGTAGAGGCTTCATAGACACAATCGGCGAGTTAAGATTAAGATGTTTTTGATAATGACTTAGCAGTATTTCATTGGTTAATATGAATAAAGTTTTAGAGTTGGTTTGTTTTAAATATTGAAATTAATTAAAAGTATTTGGTTATAGTATTTCCTTGTGGCATATAAAGTTTTCAGCTATAATAGATTTAATAAGCGGAAATGGTTCGCTCGGTCATGTTTAGTGATCGGGTGCCGGTCCCGACTTGTTTAGAAAATGGGTTGTGACATTTTCTCTCTACTAAAAAGAAGAACGATTTCGCCTGGACTCCGGAATATCAAAAGGCATTGGAAGAATTTAAGCGATACTTATCGAGCCCACCACTGCTTCACACTCCGAAGGCAAATGAGAAACTCTATTTATACTTGGCAGTATCCGAAATCGTGGTAAGTGGTGTCCTAGTTCGAGAAGAGCAAGGTACGTAGTTTCCTGTTTATTATGTAAGTCGTACCTTAGGAGAAGCAGTAACTAGGTATCCGAAACTGGCACTTGCACTAATAAGTGCATCTAGAAAGTTAAAGCCCTATTTTCAATGTCACCCCATATGTGTATTAACCACTTACCCACTCCATAATGTTTTGCACAAGCCCAACTATCGGTTCTATTGGAAAATGGGCTGTTGAACTCAATGGATACGATATCGAATATCAACCCCGAACGACCATCAAGTCTCAAATTTTGGCGGACTTCGTGGCCGATTTCACAACAACCTTCGTACCTGAAGTCGAAAAGGAACTTTTATTAAAATCAGGTACATCATCGGGGGTATGAACCCTTTCTACAAACGGTGCTTCGAATGTGAGGGGTCTGTGCTAGGCATCATTTTGAAGCCGCCTACGGGCAACACCACTAGACAATCTATCAAAACCTCTAGATTAATTAATAATGAGGCTGAGTATGTGGCCATGACTGTAGGTCTCGAGCTATCTAAAATCTGGGAGCAGAAGTCGTTGAAGCTAAGTGCGAATCTTTACTGGTAATGAACCAGGTAAAAAAAACCTTTGAAGTTCGAGAGGATAGAATGCAAAGGTATTTGGACAAATTGCAGGTAACTTTGCACCGTTTCAACGAATGAACACTACTACATGTACCTCGAGAACAAAACAGTAAGGCCAATGCACTTGCAAATTTGGGATCGTCGGTCGAGGAATATGAGATCAGCTCGGGGACTGTTGTTCAACTCTCGAGATTTGTGATCGAGGAAGGGCATGCCGAAATAAATTCTACAAGCTTAACTCGAGACTGGAGGAATAAATACATCGAGTAGTTGAAGAATGGAAAGCTCCCATCGGACCCTAAAGAATCAAGGGCCCTACGAACTAAAGCTGCTCGTTTTACATTTGACGAAGATGAAACATTATACAGAAGGATGTTCGATGGGCCGTTGGCAGTCTATTTGGGACCAGGAGACACCGATTATATGCTACGAGGTTCATGAAGGCACTTGTGGGAACCATTCCGGTGCTGAATCACTAATTCGCAAAGTCATTAGAGCAGGATATTACCGGGATAACATAGAAAAAGACTCTAAGGAGTTCACTCGAAAATGCGATAAGTGTCAAAGATTTGCACCGGTGATCCACCATCCCTGAGAACAACTTCACTCGGTCCTATCCCCTTGGCCATTTATGAAATTAGGGATGAACGTCGTCGGCCCGCTGCCAACGGCCCCAGGCAAAGCTAAGTTCATTTTGTTTATGATTGACTATTTATCTAAATGGGTCGAAGCACAGTTTCGAGAAGGTCAAAGATAAATAAGTTATAAATTTCATCTGGTATCACATCGCAGGTGGATTTGGGATACCCGCAGAAATAGTATGCGACAACGGTAAATAATTTATCGGCAGTAAAGTGGTAAAATTCTTCGAAGATCATAAAATAAAAAGGATATTATCAACACCGTATCACCCTAGTGGGAACGGACATGCCAAATCGACGAACAAGACTATCATCCAAAACAAAAGAAAATGTTGAACGAAGCTAAAGGGAAATGGAGAGAAATTCTGCCCGAAGTTCTTTGGGCATATCGAACAACATCGAAGTCAAGCATAAGAGCGACCCCGTTTTCCTTGGTATATGGCTTCGAAGCCTTGATTCTAGTCGAGGTCGGAGAGACCAGTGCCAGGTTTCGACATACAACAGAGGAATCGAACCACGAGGTTATGAATACCAGCCTCGAGTTGTTAGATGAAAATCGAGAAGTTGCAGTCGTTCGAATGGCTGCACAAAAGCAACAAATTGAAAGGTACTACAATAGGAGACCCAACCTTCGCCACTTCAGAGTCGGGGACTTAGTCCTAAGAAAAGTCACCACCAACACTAGAGATCCTAATGAAGGGAAACTCGGATCGAATTGGGAAGGACCCTATCAAGTCCTCGATATAGTCGGAAAAAGGTCTTATAAACTCGGAACGATGAACGGCGATTCACTGCCAAACAACTGGAACATATCACTTCCCAAACTATACTATTGTTAAGGTATGGCTTTCTCCTTTATTTCATTTATATATATGTATTCGACACTAACTCATTGCAGGAGTTCGACAAAAGGCATCGAGACCCCCGATTTTAAAGTACGCGTTGCACTCTTTTTCCCTTAGATCGATTTTTTATCCCAAATGGGTTTTTCCGACAAGGTTTTTAATGAGGCAACAATTATGTGCTACATGAGGAAAATTCAATAGTATCCAAGGATTCTTTGCAATCAACCTCGAATACTGGGGAGCATCACCCGCGAATGATATGTGTTCGAGAAAAGTACCTCGTGTCAAAGGGCCTCGATAGGGAAAACTTTGTAATGGGACAAACGCTCGAATGTACCGTGTCCATATAGATTAGTCGAGCCCCGATGGAAAAACATGTATGCATGTATAAATTGTTCAAAGAAGCATTCTTTCTTTATCAAACATCTCGTGTCTCGAAGCAAATTCTCTACTATGCAAATATCATACTTATGATTTTGTGAAAAATGGTTCAAGAGCCAAGTGCAAACATACTTCGAACACTGGGGGACTGCGTACTCGAGCTATCTAAACTCAAAGTCACAAACCTCAAAGAGGCACCCCTCGATACATAGGCCAATGCCACCATTATAGGGGACTAACATTTCGAACAAGTTCGAAATATTATCGGGAAATAAGCCCAAGAGGCATACCCGAAGGCTACGACCAAATTAAAGGCTACATCTGAAATAACGCAGCTCGGAGATATCCGAATTCTGAAACAACCAATAGGCCTTCAAATTCTTTGAAAAATCGGTCAAAAGGCTACCCTCGACAAATAATTAAAAAGGGCTTCGATAAAATCATCCCTCAAAAAATCAAAAGGCTTCGATAATATCAGCCTTCGAAAAACCTTAAGAGGTACCAAACTATACTAACACTATCCTAACACAAACATTCTAAGTCACAAAAAGCAAAGGCGTTTCAATCGACATCGGACCTTAAAAAAACCCAATGGGTAAAAAATAAATGATAAGGCATAGAGAAATTTTTACTAAGTCTTTTAAGCCGAAAAAGGGTAATAATAGCCATTTTTAGAGGCCATATCGGCCCATTCTAAAGATCCTAGGGGCCAATACATTTAGAGCTCGAGACCTTGTTCTCACCCTATTCGGACCTAAGGTTTCCACTATTCCGAGCTCGAATAAAGTCGACTAGAATATAGCTCGAAGATTCATCATAAAACCTTAAGGGGTATGTTACTGTTAGTTCGAAACTTGCCCATTACTTGATAAAAAACCTAAGGGTTTGTTTTATTATAAGTACAAAACTTACTCGAACTTAGTTATAAAGACATCGTAGTCATGGCATCAATAAAGCCATCCGAAATCTCGAATATATTATTGAGCTCGGGGACTCGCTTTTAAAACCTAAGGGTTTGATTTAAGTTCGAGCTAGTGTTCGTTCGACTACAACAACAAAATTTTCACAAGGCAAAAATAAAGTAGAATTTATCATAAATCTGAGACAAACTGGAAAGAGAAGGAACTTTTCATTTATAGAAGGTATTTACAAAGACCACACAGGGTCTTACACAAAAAAGAAGAAGAAAAAACACATAAGAAGAAAAATCCTATGTGCCTAGTCCACTTTGGAGCCGCATCTTCGGGAGACGCATCTTCGGGGGCTTCATCCTCATCTTCTCCGCTCTAGGATCCACTCGTAGAGTCTTCATCATCGGGGAGTAAAGTTGCGGCCTCGTCCACCAAAATGTTTGCACTCTTGATATCAGCTGAGAGGTCGAATCCACGAGCATGTACTTCCTCGAGAGTCTTTCTCCGGGATTGTCGCCTAGCATGGTCGACAACACACAAAAATTTGACTTCAGCAACGGAGATCTCCTATGCCCGAATGTTGGAAGCCTCGGCGTCAACTCGGTAAGAGGCCACAAATGCCTTCACTTCAGATTTAGCCTTTGCAAGCTCAACGGCTTACTTAGCCTCGAGCACCTCAATCTTCTGGGCCCGGTCCAAGCTTTCCTCCTTCACACTTTGGAGTTGGTGCTCGATCGAAGTCAGTTGGGCCCTAACCGCGTCTTTCTCTGAGGCAAGACGATCCATGTTCTGCTTCCACCCTAGAGTCTCTACCTTCTTCATCTTGGACTCCTCTCGAAGCTGCTCTACCAACTCGCCCTTTTGCTGGGCCTGCAAAGTCAAAGTGTTAATTGTCAATGTCAAGTTAATACATAACAAACTCCCAAGAAGTTACATTACCCGTTCAATGAGCTCGGTATGTTCTCGATGAGCTCTTGTGAGTTCGGCTCATAAGTTCCTGATCTCCTCTTGCTTTTGAACATAGAGGAGTTTGAGTCCGTCTCTCTCCTCCACGAGCTTCTTGAGTTTGGCCTCACACCGGGTTAGCTCAGCCCGAGATTTGGAAGACGCTTCTCGATGGAGTGCCATGGCCTGTACACAAAGGAGAAAATAAGACTTGGAAAAATGAGAATAAAACACGAGCATAAGTACGAAGGCTGAAACTTACTTATTTTAGAAGCCGCTGAGCCTCGTCAAAAATGAACGATATCCGGGTTGGGACCATCATCAACCCCTGCGAAGCATCCCTGGAATATATCATTCCCTTCGTGGGACATCCCCACGTCGAGAGTCTCCATAGCCCGAGCATCTTGGAACTTCCCTTCAGAGAACGTAGGGCCGGGCGGCAAATCGTCAATATTAATTATCCCAAGCGAGTCACTTGGGACATTCTCTTCTCTTTGAAGGGACTCAGATCTAGACCCTTCAGGTACGCCCACCAGTTGTTCATCACGGTGGTGTGCGTTTTCACCACCCAATGGCTCGGGGACTCTGCTCGGACCTTCTTCCGATATTTCTTCGGTCCGAGATTGAACCGCATCGACCGCCACCAGCTCAACAGTCTTCGAATCTTCAGTGCTTCCCCTCTTCCGAGCTACCAACAAGCAGTCGGAATCCTATCCTTCTTCATCCTCATCCCGAAGTTGTTGGACTATATCAGCAGGATCAATCTTCGATTTCTGAGCTCTACTCTTCCTGGGCTTCGAGGTATCTGGAGGCGAGGCCCTTTTCCTCTTCTTCTCTTTGGTTGGCTTCGGAACCTCCTCTTCCCAGGTGGAGGTGGCCTTATGACAACATTGTCTCCGAGACCTGCATGAAGATAAACTAAGTTAAAAAGAAGTATTTTTACAGGGAAGAATCAACGTACAGACAAAGGAGCTCACCGTGGTTTTTAGCTTCCCACCGACCCTTGGCCAAATTGCGCCAACAACGCTCGGCGTATGAAGAGGTGGAGGCCAGTTGTCGAACCCAGCATGCGAGGTCTGGAATCGCACCAGGAAACCAAGGGGAAGCTGCACCATGAAAAAGAGCTTAGGTAAGAAAGAAATAAAGAAAGCAAAGCGGTAAGCAACATCGATGCGATTATACTTACGTTTCATGTTCCATTCCTCGGGGAATGACATTTTCTCGATGGGGATTAGATCAGAGGTCTTGATTCGGACAAATCGGCCTATCCAACCTCGGTCCTTGTCCTCGTCGATGCACGAGAACAGTACTTCTGTGGCCCGACGCTGGAGCCTTATCAATCCACCTCGATAAAGATGAGGGCTTTATAACCTTATCAAATGGTCGAGGGTGAAAGACATCCCCTCGACCTTAATCGAAAAGAATCTGATCAAGATGACGATACACCAAAAGGAGGGATAGATCTGGCCAAGGGTCACCCGATATTGGCGGAAAAAATCGAGTATGACCAGATCTACGGGGCCCTATGTGAAAGTATAAGTGTAAAACACTTAAAAATCCTTTCACATGGGTAGTGATATCCTTATTAGGGGAAGGAATCACCACCTCTTTGTTGTCCCAGTTACAGTCCTTTTTTACCTTCTCGAGATCGTCTTTAGATATCGAACAAATGTACCTGGACATAAGCTCACATCAGCCAGGAACCGAGGAAGGCTTTTCGACTTTAAAGTCGGAAGTCAGTTCGCATGGACCAGGAACGCACTCTTCAATACGAGGCTCCACCGGCGTTTTATCGCCGGCCGACCGCGATGAGGAGGTGTTTTCCTTTAGAGGGACAGTCTTTGAAGTTTTAGCCATCGCTATATGGAGTTCAAGAAAGAAGAAAGAACTGATGTTATGGTAAGAACAAACTGATGAAGAAGATAACTTAAAGAGAATAGAGAAGCTTGTAGAGATTTGATAAAGGATTTTGGAAGTAAAGTTTGAAAAGATTGTGAAATTGATCTATTTATAGTGGCCACTTCGACGGTTTGAGGGCACTAGTGGCCGACCATCATCTATGTTAATTAATGACCTTGGCAACTGTGCAGATGCGACCCTTCCGTCACTTCTGTCTCTAACATCATAGGGTTCGAGGTATCAGGGAATAGAGACTCAAATCGTTTCTTATCGTTTTACTCTAAGAAATGCGAGGACTATCTATATACGGTTAAAATCAGGTATGTCCGATTTTATAGACATAAGGATTTGCCTCGAGGGTGAGCCCGTAATGGACCTTGCTCGAGGTCGGTAGCAGAGTATGAAACGTGAAGATCGAAGTGCTCACTGAAGATCGAGACCAAGCATGACCGGCTCTGAGTAAAACATCATAACAGAATGACGAGATATTAGCAACCAACCGAAGATCTCGGCGGAAATCTCGGTGCAGATCGAATCAAGCCGTTATTGACACAATCATGTGATTTATTTCTGTTATTAGAGTTATACCTTATTTATGATTCCTCTACTATATAAAGAGGGATCCCATTCATTTGTAAATCATCACATTCACTAATAAAATAATACATACGCAACTCTACTTTCTCCTACTGTTCCTTATTATTCACTATTGTTCTTCATTGCTCTTATTATCCAACTTCGAGACTATCTCGAATCGAGGTCGATACACTGCTACAATTCTGGTTTGGTTTATTTTGTTGTTCAATTTACTCGTTTAATTCATTATTTATCAATTGGTATTGGATTAAATCACGTATCCTTAAAACCACAATACAAGTTTAGTTGTTACTCGAATTTTAGGGTAAACAAGTATATGTTTTATTAATATTCTATGAGTATTCTTTCACCTTTCAACCTCATTTAGAACCATGAACAATCAGCAAGAAAATCTTTAAAAAGGGATGAATTCATAATTATGGCATATTATATTTTGTCCTATTCCTGTTATAACGTGAGATGCAGACAGGAGTTCGTAGGCAATTTCTTCGAAATATATGGCACATTTGACATAACATATAGATTTGTCCAAACGGTCATTAAGCTTTTGACTTTGTGACAACCTTGACGAAGTTGATAAAGAAAATTCTACATTATGTTACTTACAACGAGTATATAAAGTTCTGATACCTAACTTTATAACTAAACGAGTACGAGTCTACAACTACCCTCTCCTTTCAAAATTGAATATTTTAAATGATTCTCCCACAATCAATTATTTGATAAGAGAAGCACAAAGTTTTAAACGAGCAATTCAACCAAGTTGCTCTCCTAATTCTATATTTCAAAAATTTTATTTATAAATCTTACATGTCTCTCTTCTCAATCTTATTTTCTTCTTTGTCAAATTTTCACTATTTAATTTTTGGTGTGAATTCAAATATAGGATTTCCATGTTTTTAAAATAAAATTTGTGAATTTCAACAACACGTATTAAACCAGAAGAAAAAGACACGTACACAGTAATATAATTCACAAATAGTTAATAATTTAAAATAATATTTTATAAAATATGATCAACAAAAGATCTCATTGACTCTTCAAATAATAATAGTACTACTTAAAAAAGAGGAGCAAGTGCACAAATGGCCATTCTCACGGATGCTATTTAGAGATTAGTCGGTACTTATTTTGTTCTAAAATTTTATACTAAAAAATCTTAACATGATAATTCAGGACATTTTTGTCCTAAAAGTTAAACTGAAAAATTGAAATTCAGAACGTATTGACTAATTCCTAAATACTAACCCTTGTCATTTCTACTCGGATATTTTTTCACGTAAATATAGGATTTTCAAACTGTGGGTGTGTGTTCAATTGATGTATTTGTATGAATTTACTAATTTTTTGTACAAATAATAATATTTGATTCTAAAAGTAGTGGGTGCTCAAGCCCCCATAACCCATAGAGTAGATCCGCCACTGTTATAGGGGCAGGAAATGTCCGATGAAACACCTAAGGTTTAGTGGTTCATTGAGCTGGGCAAATTTCAATCTTTAATACCAGCCACAATAGTTAGCAACTAATCTATGAGCCATTTATATAAAAACCATTTATACAATCAAATTATTTTTATTAAATAACATACAAATTTATGTGACAAAACATTAACGTGCAATCTGATAAAAGTAAATAAGCTACTATAATAAGCTAAAGAATACTAATAATTTTTTTTTTTACACGGTTAATATATGTAGCCAATCAATTAGGGATGGGCATCGATCGGTTCGGTTCGGTTATGAATATTATCGGTTTAGCATATCGGTTTACAAATATGATAAACCGATAACCAAACCGATAAGATATTAGTTATCGGTTATCGATCATTATCGATTCGGTTATCGGTTTACAAATATGATAAACCGATAAGATATTAGTTATTGGTTAATCGATTATCGATCATTATCGGTTTACCCGATAAGACAACTCAATCTAGAGTTAAGCAAAAAAGAGAAGACATTTCACTAGAGTTAAGCAAAAAAGAGAAGAATTCACATCTAGTATACTACCCAATTCTACATTCTAGCCACAACTAATATTTGAAGCATGTTTCATTTTGACAAATTCATGACCTGTTCAATCTCAAAAATTGATACTACAACTCCACAAACATTCCATCTCCAATTCACTGGAAATATTAGTTAACAGGAGCATAAATTATAACTTTTTGGTTTCCTGCCAAACCATAATCAAGAGATCAATGTCATTTTCCAGAGTCCAATTGTAGCAAGAGCAAAAAGAGTACTAGTAATTCAATAGTTGTCCAAGCACAATTGGAAAAATGTTCATTCTTCAACAACAGTTGTTCAAATACATCAATAACAATACAAAGTAGTAGCAATTTCACCTTAAAATTAATAAGTACAAACATAGTACTAAAACATGAGCACAAAATAAAGAATCGAAAACAATCAAAAATCCTATATTTTTATTATCGAACTCTACTGTAAAACTCAAAAGAAAGGAACGAAATTTGTTCTTAACAAATAAGTAATTTTGAAATACAAAATGTGGTTGTACTCTGTATTTTGAAGAAGAACTGTTCAAGATTGAATCAGAGTCTGAAGAGTGAACTAGAAACTTCAATCTTAAATGCGGCTGGGAAAATTGGGAGAAAAAGAGAGAATGAAGCCCTAGATATGTTTGTATACTTAAGGGTAAAAGCCTGATTTTATTAAATTTTATTGGGTTATCGGTTAACCGTTAATAAATTGGGCAAACCGTGGCCCGAACCGATAACTCAATAGTTAAAAGAAACCGTTACCGAACCCTTAACCCAATAACCCGATATCGATACTCCAATAAGTTTTTTTCGATTCGAGCTATCGGTTATACTTTATATATGGCGAGCCCTACAATCAATATTTTATTTTGTTACTTATGTTTTTGGTTTCTCACCGGATACTTAATATCTTTTTTGGGAGCCTGATTATTCCGGATTAGTGTCATGTAAAACTTGTTTAAATTACAAATGCCTATAGCTTGTCTACACTTATATATTTTTTATTCGGATAGAGTCACTGCATATAAAACTGAATAAATAATACTCTTATTTGAAACTATAGAATCCTCTTCCTCCCACCAACCCCTCTCTGAAATTATCATATTCACCTTTAAATTTAGTACAATAAGCATTAATTTAACAAGTTAAATGACTTTTTCAAGTTTGAGAAGAAAAAAGTCTTCAAAGATGGAAGCTGAAGCATGGCTTAGCAGGAAATCTCTGCGAAATTTAACTGATTATGACTCTACTACTTCATGTCCACAAGTAGACTTGGACACTGGAATTAAAATCACCAATCCCTTTACTTTCTGGGTATTTTCTTGTTTGTCCTTGTCTGAGTATAACAACATCTTCTTTCCTCATTCCTTTCTCTTTAAGTCAACCTTGTATAGTACCAACTTGTTGTCCTGAATCTTCTACTACTATATGCTTTAAATTTAGATGTTAGGCCTTTTGGGGTTCTTCAACTTATTCCAAAGGCCAAGAATATGAGTCAGGATTCCTTGTGAGTGTAGCTACTTTTTCTTTCCCCCCCCTCCTTTTTAATTGCATATACTCAAAAAAGTTCAAAGCTTTTTTGCTTTAATGTTCAAGATTTTACATGACCAACTTCTTTTCATTTTTGTTTGTTTCACAGGTTTAGTAGTGGCCAAGAATTGGCAAATTTGGTGGTGAGCTCAGATCTACTGCATGATTCTTGGTCTACAATTTATGACCTTCTTACTCATGCTTATAATTTGAATAATCCAACAAATCCAGCTCCAATTGCTTTCAAAGTTTCTTACCCATATAATACAAATGGTGCTATTGTTGCTTTTGTATCCTCCCCTACTTGTACTACTCTTCATCATCTTATGGTCTCTTCAGAAGATCTTAAAGGTTCCCAACTTCCTTTTGACTTCATTTCTACTAAGCTCAACCCTCATTTCTCACTTCACAAAGAGGCAATAGCCCTTTTTGCCTCATTACTGAATGAGCTCTCTGCCCTCAAAGAACAGGTACTCTCACCTCTTTTCTCTGTGCAAAATTGTGCCTCTTTGTTTACTTTGAGCTTTTCTTACTGTGGTATATATTATTCAGTTATTTTGTCAGTTTCGGTCAGTGGCGAAACCAGGAATTTACTCAAGGGTATTCAAACTTTAAAGAAGTGAAAAAAATTCTCCGAGAACGAGTGTTCAATATATTATATACCTTTAAAATCTAATATTTTACCTATATACGCAGTGTAACTTCCGACGAATGACCACCCTTTGTAACATGTTGCTTCGCCCATGGTTTCAGTATGCCATGGAAATTATTGACCATAAATATCTCTAAGAAATAAAGAGAGCTGGAAGTTTGGAGAAGATTCATTATGTGGTTACAATACACTATGCTATGCTAACTGTGTGATTTACATTTAAGTGGCACCCAAAAATGTGCAGAAGATTTTGTTTGATTCTGCTACTCACTGCTAAAGAAATCTCCTTTTGGATTTACAAAGATTGAACTTCTCTTCAGTTGTCAACTAAGATATGTGTCTTATTTGTATTACTTCCACCGGTAAACTCTCGTCATTATTGCGCAATTTTCTATAAACAAACTGAGAAATTTGTCCAACATCTTGAGTCCATAGGCATAACATGTTAGAATGGTAACACTGGAAACTGGTGATAGAGAAGTTGAAAACTTGAAACTCGATTACAAGGCAAAGAAACACTTCCTCTCCTGAAACATTAATTTTAAGGTGTTATTTTGTTGAATTGTATTACCACTTGATCTAGAAACTTAAGCTATAGGAGAGAACAATTTTAGTTGCATAATTATGTCTTCAATGCGCCCTCACATGTGTAGGTCTTTGATTTTTCATGGGCCAAGTCAGTGCTTTTTTTGATAATGGCTGATGATAAGACTTGAATTCGTGATCTCGTTTGCTATGATATTATGTTTAATTGTGTGACCATCTCATCTAAAAGCCAAACTTTAATGAAATGAATACACACTCCAACAACTTTTTGGCCGCGGAGCCTTGTTATTCATATATTCAGGTCGATGATATTTTGTTCATTCTGATTGAGTGCAGTTGGGCAGTTTCAGTCCGCTAATAATCACTGGACATTCTTTGGGAGGTTCCGTGGCATCTCTCTTCACTCTGTGGCTACTTGACAACATTTCTCCAAAAGACAATAATAAGCGTCCCACTTGCATCACTTTTGGTTCGCCCCTTCTTGGTGACAGTGGCCTGCAACAAGCCATATCAGAACGTCCGTCATGGAATTCAAGCTTTTTGCATGTAGTCTCAAACCAAGATTCAATCCCCAGATTCTTAGTCTCACCTACTAATGGCTTTTCTGGTTCTACTCCTCAGTCTTGTGTTTACAGGCCATTTGGTACATTTCTGCTGTGTTCAGATTCAGACTACTCTTGTTTTGAGGAATCCGAATCAGTTTTGGATCTTATGATGGTAATGAACTCAAATGGCCAACAACTGGACAACGGTTTCTTGATTTTCAATTATGGGCCGATTCTGGAATGTCTCAAGCATAGAGTAATCTGTAAGGGAACTTCTCAGCTGAGTGACTTTGGAGTGAATCAACTTCAAGCAGGCATCATTCAAGAGCTAGAAGCGATTGGAATTGGTGGACAGGTAAAACAAAATAGTGATAACATTCATAAAACTGGTTGGGACTTAATTCTAAACCTGTATTTTCCTTTTTCTAACTTTTATATGTATATATTTGCAGTGGCAGCAAACAAGTAACATGAACTTTCTTAGGAACATGGAGAAAAGGGTGGAAGCATCTTTCGCGAAGAAGAGGAATGCTTTTGATCCCGGCAAGAAGCTAAGCAAAATAAAAGAAGATATGGCTTATCTAGAGTGGTACAAGAAGGCCACCTTGAATGAAGGAGGCTACTATATTTGTTTCAAAGAGAGAGGGTCGGGTAGTAGGGATGTGGTGAAAAGCAGAGAAGAAATTGTCAAGCGCCACAGAATCCTCACCAAGTACTGGAAAAGAATGGTTGCAGAAGTAGAGAAACTGCCACAAAAAGAGGAAGCAGCTTTTCGTACTCGCTGGCTATATGGAGGGACAAACTATAGAAGGATGGTTGAACCACTTGAGATAGCTGAATACTACATGAAAGGGAATAGAGATTATGTAAATCTTGGAAGATCGGAGCACTATAAACTGTTGGAGAAATGGATGAACGAAGACAAAATAGGTGGAATTGCTAATGACAGAAGGAAAGCTGTTAGCCTCACTGAGGATTCTTGCTTTTGGGCATATGTGGAGGAAGCTATTATAGCTTCCAAAGGATTGAGAGAAGGGAGTTCAGAAGAGAAGGAAAATTCAAGGAGGCATTTGGTTAATTTTGAGGAATATGTAATGAGTTTAATAAGGAGCTACACAGTATCCACTGAGATTTTCCAGCCTCAGAGTACCTTCATGACAAAATGGTGGCAGGAATATCGGCAAGATATTCTAAGCTCCTTGTATAATTGTCCTTTGACCTTTTACATGGAAAATGAAGAGTACAGAAGTTATGCTTGAGCAAGACAATGGTCACTGTAACCGAGCATGACTTAGTCAACAGTCGATCTTGTAGTGTTAACTACTCTAGTAGCATACCTAACAAGATTGACATGTGAGAATGTATTATATACCAAGTAGAATAAACAATAAGTTATATCTTGTACAAGTCTAGCTCATTTGATTCTAAAAGCGGCTGGACATGTAAGTTCTGTACTATATCCTGGACAGATCAGTAAATTTCAGGTGTATAACTGCTTCATTTTCAGAAAATTTTGCCTTAGCTTATGTTGTTATACTAACTCTCGAGCATTAATCAACAAAGTATCCAACTGCTATCATGAACATATCGAGACGTGCTGCAAACAGATATGAAGAATAACGATTCACATTCAATATGATTAGAATGCACCAATTGAGATGCATGTGGATTTTTAGTTGAATGTTACATCGGAATCTTGTACATAAGAAATGGAGTATGTAATATTTGAAGCAAGCAAAATATAGGACGTTGGAGCATCACATGTTTTGCTGTTGTTTCTCTTATATCTTGCGAGGAAATTGTCTGCGCAGCAAAAGGCAAAATGCAAAATGCATCCTTTAGCAGCAAATAGAATTGCAAAAACCTGGCAATTCTTGGAGCTAGACTGAACTCTTACATAAAATCTCTACAAATAGAGCTCACCTGGGCTTTTTCATTCCATATCTTCGGTCCATAGTCTTTTGGGCCTCAAGTTTACAATGCTTGCTATTCAGGAAACAGCAGAAATATCTATCACATATTTCTTTAGTCAAATAGATAAGCAAAAAGTGTTATATCAAAAGTTGGAAACAAAGATCACTATTGTTCAATAAACTTTTATCTGCTCTCCTATTAACTGTATGAAGAAAAAAAAAACAAGACTCATTTAAGACCAAATGGTGTGCATAGAGCTACCAAATGTATAAATAATGTCAGGAATGTTACTTTTTCAAAATTCCCCCATTGTAATAAGATACAGTAGTTTTGTAATGAGACAAATGAAATGTTTCTTTCAAGTGACCACCATATATCATCATTAGTAATAATTTTAAGGAGAATTATAGCAGCCTTTTCGTGATTATATGATGACATTTTTATGCCTTCTTACATAGAGTTGACGGCAACAATTTATTGTTTTTAAACCCTGAAAAGCATTTTAACATCATGAAATTCTGGCTCAACGTACCACAAAACCTGTAACTAAGCTGAATTGAGAATGATGTTTCGTCCACCACATTACACCAGAAAAGATTTGTTAGGTTATTGTTTTTTCCGTTGGCTCTGTTCCCTTGTCCCTTTAAGTTCGTCTGTATATCTGAATTTTAGACGTTGTTACTTGAAGTTGGATAACTATATCATTTTGCAGTGCCGGGCAATTTGCTTATGTGAGGGCAAACCTTGGCGTAACTGGTACAGTTACTATTATGTGATCAGGAGGTTATGGATTCAAGTCGTGAAAATTGTTAGAACTCTGTATTTGTAAAACAATTCTGGAAATAATAAATAACATAAACAGTAATGTAAACGTAATAAAAAATTAATCCGAGCCCACTGAATTCACAGTGTTTCCTTAAGGAATTTAATCCACTCCTAGTACCCAAGGTTATGGATTATTTCCTCTCAGGATAGAACGAATTTCACAGGTGTAGTGGTACTTCAAACTCCAGTGTTTCAGCGAACTCAAAGTTCGGTAGCAAATCACACTTACTTGCTTTCTTTGAAGATGAAAGTATGCAGAAAGAAGGAGGAGAACTCAGAAATTAGTATGTAAAATCTGAGAGAATGGACTTGTATTTATAGCCAAAGTTGGGCTGAAATCTGAAGAGGTGCAACTCTCCATAATGGCTGTTTTTGCAAAAACGCCCATAAAGTAAATGCCATGACATAATTGGCTATTTACTCAATAATAAAGAGGGAAAATTGAAGGGTAGTTAATTTTCTGTTACAAAACAGAAAACTAAATTCTGGATAATAACTGAAATGGATTTAATATTAATATTTATTTTAATATTAATATTTTGTTATTAAAATAAATATTTAATAACATTTCTGTTAATATTTACTATTAACAAATAAATTTGGTCCAAAAAATAATCTCTCGATCGATTGACCGAATCCGAGCCGAGCGAGCGACGACGACGGTGCGAGGCTTGCTTTCTTCTCAACTCTTTATTAGCTAGAAGAAGAGCAATTGCTTATATACCCATCAAAAGTCTTTTCTTCTTCCTATGTGGGACAATTAAGGAGGGAAACTCAAATATTTTATTTTCCCCTCCATTTCCCATTCATCCATTTTGAGCATTAATATATCATTAATTACTTAAAAAATCCCAACAAAAATAATATTTTGTAGAAATATAGAGTAAAACTGCGTACAATAGACCCTTATAGTCCGAATCCCATGCATAGTTGAAATTTAGTACACCGTGCCCTTTTGGCAATTTGCAGGTTGGACAGTCTTCATCTAGGAGGCTCTTTCCTTATACTACTTCTTTAATTTATTCCATGAAAAAAAATCCTTTTTGGAATAAGAATTGAAAATCAAATGCATCAAAATATTTGGTATAATTTATTTCTTAAATTTATTAAAAATATTATTACTCCTATTTACTATTTTTATACTGGAAAAATGACTTAATTATCAACTATTAACACGGCTATATGCATGAATCCCTTAATTTTAAACATTTCAAACCAATGCTCAACATGGTTTTGTAAAAAATTCAAATTATGATTAGTTCTCTATCCCCATTTACATTTTATACTTTAATTTTTTTCGCAAAAACCCTTGATCAAAGAAAAATTGTTTCGGTTCCAATTTGCAGATGTGCCTCTCTCATTCTTTTTTCTTTTTCCTTTTTTGAAGGGAGGGGGCAGCGTCAATACTAAATGAACATGCATAGGTTGTTGATGCAACTAGTGAGATTTCGATCATTACCTCGATCATAATACCTTGTGGATGAGATATTCAAGACCATATAGCGTATAACAATGTATATTTTCCTAGTATTACATATATCATCGTATGTGTTTTTATCAAAAAATTGTTAATTCCGATCCTTTTCTAAATGAGTTGACGAAGGAAACGAAGGATTAATCCTAATTAAGCTTCATAACAGTCAGATCTGTAAATTTGGTGATGAATGGAATGAATTTACGTGCCGCAATAGTAAATGCAGGACAAGGATGTGGATGATGATGGCTAATGAATTCACAATTGAATATGCGGATTAAATGCATGCAATGACAATAAATGTAATAATAAAAGATATTTCGTCCAAATATTAAATGACTAGGGCACTTAGCAGTGGCGAAGCCAGAAATATTTCAAAGGATGTTCTAACTTGAACGGACTAAAAAAAAATTCCTAACAAGAGGTGTTCAATATATATTTTATACATCTAAAATTAATATTTTACTTATATATACAGTATATTTTTTCGTAATATTTAGGTGAAGGGTGGTCAGTTGACCACCCTTTGTTATAGGTGGCTTCGCCCCTGGTCAGCAGTGTAGATGACAGAAAACGTGGATGAAATATTTTTGAATCTTGTATATGAAAAAGTATTTTCAAACTCGAAAATCAATAAAAAATTATATTTTGTATATTCTCAATGGTCAATGTTACAAAGTGTTTCTTTCATAAGGTTTTTCGATCCCTTCTTTCTCTTTTTCTTCTTATGCATAGGGGACATTCTTTTGAACTAAAAAAGTACAAGTGAGAGAATAATATTGTCTCTTCCTAACCTAAACCTATTCTACCGTTGGCAGACGACCAACGAAGCCACTATAAAGTCGGCTCATTATAAAGTATGAACAACGATCAAGAGCCATTATAAAGTCGGCTCATTTCAATAATCTTCTGACGGTTCATGTAAAGTAAGATAGATTAAGTTCTATACTCTGACGTATAACCAGAGATAGCAAATTAATTATCATTCTTACTAGATGATCAAATAATGTTCATCCGAAGAAACATGTAATTGTGGAGTTGTATATGAAGGGTGAAGACAAAAAGCTATTGACCATTACGAGTCATAAGGGAGGCAATAATGATGAGCAGTCATGACTCATGAGTACAATCGTACGTGCTATATATACTACTGATGACGTAGACTTAAAACGTTGTGAGCAACTTTCTAAGCAGCTTCCTTGGCATGCTAGCTTATTTCCTCTTCAGCTCCAACTACCACTTTGTTTTCCACCCATTTGAGGGATGGATCGGACATAACAAAAATTTCAAATCCTAATATATACCTCCCCACTCCCCACCATAAAATCAAAATCAGTTGTCATGCATACGCGCTAACAAGCACTTGCATCTTGTAAAAGGGAACGAAGTAGAAAAAGGAAGGCAGAGTTAAATTAACTTGGTACTCTTCCATCAGTATCAGAAAAGGCAAAAACTTTATGAATTTAATTTTGTGAAAAAAGACAGAGAAATCATCAGAGACTAGGAAACACTTGCATACATGAGAAGGAAATTCGCCCACATCGAAAAAAGTAATAAGGAATGCTTCCTTCTCAGTGTACTGGTTTTAATTTGATGCTTGAAAGCAGTAAGCCAGTCATGAGTACTGATACACTCGTGAAATTAAATCCGTACGCCACTGACATATGTTTGCACCTAGTTTATTTTTTACTCATGATTAATTACTAACATTATTACACAGTATATCACTTCATTTAAACACGATCATTGGATGTAAACACCGAGACGAATAAGTATATACAGTACTTATATCCCTAATCCTCCAACAATTAACTTATAAAGTAGCACTCCATATGCATATACTACTATCTTGATTTCATTATGATCTTCAACTTGAATATGGATATTTCACAAAGTGATGAACATAACGGCAAATAATCCGAGTGAACCACACGTAAAGCGACCCGAAAGTTTTCAGGTCATAACTTAGCTGCTCGGCACTGCTATTGGTATGTCCAAGAATACTATTACTGGCAAGCTCATGATCATAACTTCCAAGTATGTACAGTATGCTCGTTTGCTAATACATCAATAATTACTACTAACATTATATTATACACCCACAAGTGATCATTGCTTCTTTTGTATTACATGGAAACTAAGAAATAATCTAAGACCCAATAAGTCATTGTCCCTAAATACTTATGACCAATCACTACTAATAAAACAAGACTAGTTATAACCAAAAATTCTTTTACAAGTACAAGAAAGTCAAGATGCAAAGGATGCGTAATTGCTCTCATACACTTGCAACTACTATATGGTACCTATATTTTAATTTGTCCAAGCAAACGCAATCATACAGTAGCAGCTAGAAAATTTTCTATCAACCTTTAATCAACTAGTTTAAGTAAATTAGTGATGAGATCGTGCCATTACTGCTCATCAAACCCTAATTTCACTAGAAGGTAAGATTTGATAATACCTGCATTAATTTCTCATGATAATATTTTGAAGATCTATGCTAGAATATCTGCCTCAATAGTAGATCATCAATCGAAAGCATTAGAAAGTATACCATTCCGAAACTAGAGGTTTACAATTAGGATTAAGCAGATCCATTTAATTGAGATGCACCAACACGTACCACACCTAAAAACTTCAATTAAAAATAAAATAAAATAAACACTACAAATAAATACAAACCGACCTGCAGCAGTTTATAAAACCGTCTTCTTTTCTCTTGTTGAAGTACCAAAAGTAACCAGCAAAACCTTAACCAGTTATCCAAAAGAACGATCTAGTAGGTAGGGCTGGATCTATATAAGAAACTGGAAAAGAGAATAGTAGCCATATAGGGATATAACTAGTTGTAGAAATTAAACTAAAGTGAGTACTTTGCTTGAAATAGCAAATTAAAGGATCGGATCGGACCACGAAGCTTGATTCCCCCACAAAGAAATAAAGTGACTTTTGAAGAGTCATTCATTTCAATGTCTTGAGAAGAGCTAGTCAAAATTAATAAAAATAACATTCTTTATTTCTTCTTGTTCGTCGTCGTCGTCGTCATCATCATCCTCAAGAAGAAAAAGAAGATGTCCACGTTTTTTCTGACGAGTAGTAGTACTACTGATGTTCTTCTTGTTAGTGCTGGAATAAGAAAGTGGTGATGATAATAATGATGTTTGGTGGTGGAAATAATGATGACGGCGGTGAGGTTTTGGTCTCGGTGGTGGTGATGATTCAGAGAACATTATGATTGCTTTTGTGTTTTTGGCGTTGAAAGGTTAGTAGTAGTAGGGAAAGATAGGTCAGAAAGATAAATATATAACCTCAATGTTTTTCGTGCAGTCTTTTTCTTTACTCTTTACTACGAGAGACCGTCTTCCGATAAGGAGAGAGAATTTGTGGAAAGAATCCTCATCATTCATCCCTCTTCCATGGAACGTTACTCCGTTTTCATTTAGATGAGATAGTTTAATTCGATTTGAAAATACAAAAAAGATATTTTTAAAATTTGTGTCGAAAAGTTTAAGGAGTAATAATTTTATGGGATCATAATATTTTTATAATTATTAAATTAAATATGTCATCTAAATAAAAAAGATAGAATACAATTTTTGATTATTTTATCATAAATAAGACTTCTGGGCAACACTCAACCTCTATAATAACTCTTCAATACACTAATTAAGATTACTTTGAAACTAATTTTTCATATTAAATTTTACTAGTATGTATTCTCTATATTATTACTTTATTATAGCGGTAAAAAAAATTAAAATAAACAACGCTTTTATAAAGAGATTTGACGGTCATTAAATATTTTTTGTGTTCCAATCATGTTATGCACTCTTCTATTTAGTGGGTCCTAAATGATACTTTCTATTTAAAAAATAAATTTAGCTTTAATTTTTTTATTCTAGTTTTATAAAATAATTTATCACCACACAAAATCTATATTTTGTTTAAATTACAAACTTTTTAAAAAAGAACTAAATTTCGTGTTTCGTCAAAGTATATCACATGGAATGGGACGAAGAAATTAACAATCTTGTGCATCTTTATTATTTTAAGTTTTAAATTTTATACATTGAAAGTATAATTTTTTTTTAAAAAAAACAACACAACACTTATCAACTCAATTAAAAAAAAAAAGAGAACACTATAAATTTGCTATAGCAGGTTATCTACAATATTAGTGGTGTAAAAAAGTGTTATATTATCAATATATGTAATAAGTTATTTTATGTAACTGTTCCGCAATAACACACATTTTTGTTTACCCTTTAACGTGGTTTTAAGAATACGTGATTTCACCCAATATCAATTGATAAATGCGATGATAAATAATAAAAATTAACAATAAAGTAGCATGAACCAATTATTCAGCCCTCGAACTAGAATGCTCTCAAACTGACTAATGCTAAAGTAACGAAGCAGAAAGTAAACAGATTGACTAGAAAGTATAAGCAAGAGAGAGAGTATTATATTGCTTTGATATGTGTGAATAACGTGTGTTACAAATGATTAGAACTTCCCTTTTATTGTAGCTACTTATGGTACAATTCTTTACAAAAGAAAATCCTCTCTTGATTCGATCCGTTCCGAGATTTCCGCTATGATCTTCGACCAGTCACAAATATCTTGCCTTTCTGTTATTATGCTATCTTCGGTCTTGTTCGATGCCTGTCTCATTTGGTCTCGATCAATACTGGTCTCGATCTCGACAGGTACCTCGAATTCCCGACTCAGTATCTCATCGTCATGTCTCGATCTGATCTATTACAGGATCGATCTTCGATCCATCACTCTGGTCTCGGTTAATCAGTAAAATCGGGTGAGCCCGATTTTAACCGTATACAATTTTAAAAAAAATCAAAGTATCTTTAGTCTCCTTTTGCATAAAAAATATTTTTAATTTCACAAAACAGCTAGCTCTTTCTGTTTTTGTACTTGAACTTTTTTCTTAATTAAGTACCACAAAATGGCACAAAATGGAAGACTGAGAAAATTGGTAAACTGTCCTAGTTTTCTAAATGATGATATGGAGTACACCCTTTGTGACATATACTTTCATCCATCCGAAAGAAGCTTACTTTTTTCTCGTCGAGTTGTCTCAATTTACTTCAACTGTTCAGAAAAATAGAAACCAGCTACTAACATTTACTCTAACTAAACAATAGGATAGGGCCAAAAGAAAGGATACTCTTCAGTACAATCGCATGTGGTGTTCGGAAATATATAATACTATAGCAAAAAGTTTATGTGGAGGTTCGGCTACCTTAAAACGAAAAGTTGTACTACACATTTAATTATTTGAGATAATTAGGAGTTGGGGCTTTTTTTCACTACTCTACTTTACATGTTTTATTTATGTAAGTTGCCCAGATCGCTGTCTAGGTTGTGTTGTATTTTAAAAAGCGCAAGATGAGGGCTAGACCTGACCTCACAAAATACAACAACGGTGATGCAATCACCCCAAAAGAAGGACAGGAGGTTCATATATATACACCCTCCTTCCTAAGACCTATGAACAAAATTAACTGACAAAGAAATTAGATTTTTCATACTTTGTTCTTATACTAGGAAGTTGCCATTTATCAAGGAGAAAAGGTCCTTTGCATTGCTAGGCAATTCTCGGAGTGAATGATACACCCTTCTCTGATTTGTGGTGGTAACCAATTTAGCAAGACAATCCGCGACCTAATTCCCTTCTCTGAACAATGCCTGACCATAGCTCGAGTTTGTTTAATTATGAGGGAGGCTCTGTCTATCACCTTTTTTATCTTCATATTGTTAGTATCTCCATCCGTGAGCATATCCACAATGATCTTTGAGTCCAGTTCGATAGAGAAATTAGTGTACCCATTTTGACTACACAATTTCCCTCCAAACTCTGCTGCTTTAGCCTCTGCCATGATATTATTATCACAACTGATAGGAATAGAAAAAGCCGTAATAAATCCCCCTTGACTGTCCCTGACCACCCCTCCAATGCCTGCCTTACCACTTTCTTTGCAGAAACTTCCATCCGTATTAACCTTGACAATGCCGAGTAGAGGGAATTCCCATGTAACTTGTATCCATTTTTGAGATGATCTAAGTCTCTCGATCTTATCGCATAATATGGGCCATTCCATCTGAGTGTAGTCACCAGGTACCATGTTGGAGATAACTGCTTTCAATGTCCATGTGATTTGGCGTCTCATAGAGTTGAGCTGAAACTTCTTCTGTTTTTCATATCTGCAAGCATTTCTTTGTTTCCAAAGTTCCCAGCATATGATTGTGGGAGCTATCTAAAGCATTTGATTGTGCACTTTATTGTTGGCAGTTGTTTCCCACCATCTTTTGAAGGTAGTAATAATAGGTTCCTGTTGATGTTTGATTCCAAATGCATTTCCTATGTTATTTCATATGAAGTTGGCAGCTTCACTACTATTAAAGACATGTTGTACTGTTTCTACATGCGCATAAGAGCAACAAGAACATCTGGAAATAATGTTAGTACCAAATCTACGAATAACATCATCAAATGGCAGTCTGTTTTTGAAAATTCTCCAAGATATAAAAGATATTTTAAAGGGGAGAGAATTATGCCAGATTTTGTTTATGAAAATATTCTTCTATTTCTTGAATCTAAAATAATGCCATGCTGAGTTAGAAGAAAATCTCCCATCATTAGAAATAGTCCAAACAGGGAAGTTGATGAGTTGTATTCTGTTTTGATGACTCAACAAACTTTTATGTGAAGAATCAGGTAGAGGACCTAATGCACATACAACATCACAAGTCATCTATGTCTTCAGGAATTCCGGATCACTCTCACTGAATGAGGACAGATCAGATGAGGGACCTGATCCCTCATCGGACTCACATGATCAAGAACAAGTCGACTTGACAGCTATAGAAAACTGTGTCAGACAAGTGACTGCCTGTCACTGCTCACGCTACAGTGCAACAGCAGTGCATGAGTCACCTCCCTTGTGGTTGAGCCTTATATACTTAAGACATTGGGCATCCTTCTTGGGATATGGGATGCAAGATAATATCTTGAAGCAAGAACAACAACTTACTCACTTGAGCTTTTACAA
>MDKH01114983.1:0-21245 GCA_005239495.1 Nicotiana undulata
ATGCGATCGCATGTTCGACCGCATTTCACTCATTAAACTTGACTCATCTTTCTGTTGCGGTATCCGATCTCTGAGCCCGAAATGCGATCCGCATGTTGCATATGCGATCGCATTCGGCCATTGCTCCCCTCTTTTCTCTTCTTTACTCTCTTTTGATCAATTTCACTCCAATTTGACCTTAACCACTTTATGGCATCATTTTCCTGCAAATAGAGCAATTATACACTAAAAACGACCTCAAGTTATCATTTAACAATACAAAATCTAATGAGAAAAGGCTAAAATGAGTGGTAAAATCACCACTCATCAGGTAGCCCAGAAGCTGAGGCATTATTTCTGTGCCTACACAACATATCGCATATCAAGGATGGATCCCTTGAAGTACATCTTTCAGAAACCCATGCCCACTGGCAAGCTCGCCAAGAGGCAGATCCTGCTGAGTGAGTTCGACATTGTCTATGTAAGTCAGAAAGCAGTCAAGGGACAAACATTGGCAGACCATCTTGCTGAGAACCCTGTGGATGGAGAATACGAACCCCTGAAAACGTATTTTCTTGATGAAGAGGTATCATTCATAGGAGAAGACATTGCAGAATCCTATGACGGTTGGAGAATGTTCTTCGATGAAGCAACGAATTTCAAGGGAGTCGGCATTGGAGCTGTTCTGATATTGGAAGCTGGTCAACATTATCCGGTATCTGCTAAACTCAGATTCCCCTGAACCAACAATATGGCAGAATATGAAGCCTACATCTTAGGGCTCAACATGGCCATTGACATGAAAGTCCAAGAGCTGTTAGTGATCGGTGATTCAGACTTGCTTATACATCAGGTACAAGGAGAATGTGCTACTAAGAATTCCAAGATACTGCCGTATCTGCACCACGTGTAGGAAATAAGAAAGTGGTTTACAAAGACGGAATTCAGGCACGTCCCCAAAATTCAGAATGAGTTCGCCGATGCTCTGTCTACTCTGTCATCTATGATACAACACCCAGATAAGAATTTCATCGATCCCATTCTAGTAAAGATGCATAGCCATCCAGCTTATTGCGCCCATGTTGAAGAAGAAGCAAACGAAAAACCTTGGTTCTATGACATCAAAAAGTATTTGGCAAAGGGGGAATACACAAAACTTACAAATCACGTTCAGAAATGCACGCTTCGAAGATTATCCAACAACTTCTTTCACAGTGGAGGAATCCGGTACAGAAGGACTCCCGATTTGGGTCTATTGAGATGTGTCGATGCAATGGAAGCCTCCAAGATACTTGAGGAGATACACGCTGGGACCTGTGGCCCACATATGAACGGTTTTGTCTTAGCATAGAAGATACTCAGGGTAGGTTATTTCTGGATTACCATGGAAATGGACTGCATCTAGTATGTCTGGAAACGCTATCGATGTCAGGTACATGCAGATATGATAAAGGTACCTCCAAACGAGCTCAATGCAACAAGATCACCATGGCCACCTGGGGCATGGACGTTATTAGACCAATCAAACTTACCGCCTCCAACGGGCACAGGTTCATCTTGGTAGCAATCGATTACTTCACTAAATGGGTCGAAGCAGCATCCTACAAAGTAGTGACTAAGAAAGTCGTGGCAGACTTTGTCCGCGACCGTATTGTTTGCCGATTCGGAGTTCTAGAGTCAATCATCACCGACAATGGCTCCAACCTCAATAGTGACCTAATGAAAGCTATGTGCGAGACTTTCAAGATCAAACACAAGAATTCCACAACCTTCAGACCTCAGATGAATAGAGTTGTAGAAGCCGCCAACAAGAACATCAAGAAGACATTAAGGAAGATGATAGAAAAGCACAAGCAGTGGCATGAGAAGTTATCATTTTCTCTACTGGGATACCACACTACAGTCCACACATCGACCAGGGAAACCCCTTATATGCTGGTTTATGGTACAGAAGCTGTCATTCCCACTGAGGTAGAAATTCCTTCCTTAAGAATCATGCAAGAAGCTAAGCTTAGCGATGCAGAGTGGGTAAAGAGTCGTTATGAGCAACTGGCCCTCATAGATGGAAAAAGGATGAATGCAGTATGTCACGGTCAACTTTATCAGAATAGAATGACCCGAGCTTTCAACAAAAAGGGTCTAGCCTAGATAGTTCACACCGGGGCAGCTGGTGTTAAAGAAGATCTTTCCACACCAAGATGAAGCCAAAGGGAAATTCTCTCCCAACTGGCAAGGTCCGTACATGGTTCATCGAGTGCTGACAGGAGGAGCACTTATACTTGCAGAGATGGACGGAGATGTCTGGCCAAAGCCAATCAATTTAGATGCTGTCAAATGCTATTATGTGTAATCTTTATGATTTTAACGATGATGTTGATTGAACTATGCCTGACCTGATTCCTGTTTAAGAGGGGATACGTAGGCAGCCCTATGGGTTCGGTCACAATTTTATAAATTTTTTATTTTCCCCTGCAATTGGAAACTGAGGTAGAATTTTGAGGAGGACCCTCAAAATTCCGAAGCAAGTTCAGCCAATCGTCGCATGTGCAACAGTCAACCCATCAAACTGGGGCAGAATTTTGAGGAGGACCCTCAAAATTCCGAAGCAAGTTCAGCCAATAGTCGCATGTGCAACAGTCAACCCATCAAACTGGGGCAGAATTTTGAGGAGGACCCTCAAAATTCCGTAGCAGGAGAGGTTGTAGTGTCTTGAACCGTGTCATGGTCGTCGGTTCATCTAAAACTATTTTAAATTATATGTTTGTGTTATATCTTTACAAAATCATGCATACTTACTCTTGAAAACAACTTTGTTTAGCAAAAACTACCCCAATGATACGAACTGTGTCATCAGATCAAGTAGTACAAGTAAAGCAAAGTTAGCGGGGATACGAACCAACCTTACCCATTTACAGAACTTATGATTTTTCTTTGGATGCAGGCACAAAGATTGCAAAATTCCAAAGCATACCGTCCGCCCGAGGGACAAACATTGTTCAAATATACGATTCTCAAAACCGTCGCACCTGCCGACATTTATTACCAGCACAAACAAACGATGCTCCGTCATCGCTACACTCACAACGGTCACAACACCGCAATTTATTACCAGCTAAGAATCTCCACTGTCATCTATTTAATTTTGTGTAAGGCTACCTTTCTGCCTTCCATTTGCATAAGGCTACCTTTCTGCCTTCCGAGACTAAGCTCTATCTCCATCTGCCTAAGGTTAAGCTCAACCTCCATTTTCATAAGGCTACCTTTCTGCCTTCCATCTGCATAAGGCTACCTTTCTACCTTCTGAGACTAAGCTCTGTATCTACCTGCATGAGGCTAAGCTCTGCCTCCAATTTACCTTTTCATCGAGACTAAGTGCTGTCTCTAAAGCATTATTTACCTCGCTTTTCGTTCGGGCTAAGCTCTTCCCTTCAATTCGCAAGACTAAGCTCTGTCTTGCCAGCATCATATTACTGCATTTCATGGGCTGAAATATTGCCAACCCGTCCAAAGGCGTCATCGTTAGGAGTCACCATCTTCATGTCCGAAGAACACCATGTCATGGCCTAAGGATCTCTCTCAATTTTGCATATCATTATTCAAAGGCGTCATCATTCGGAGGCACCATATTCATGGCCCGAGAACATCATTTCATGGCCTGCGAATCCTTCATCAAACAACTCATGGCCCAGGACATCATGGTCCGAGGACGTCATCCTTAACTGTCCAAAGACGATATTCATGGTCCGACGAGAACTTGCATCATGTTTAGATTACGCACAATATACGCTTGTATTGTCTTATTTGCAGGTAATCCGACAGGCGACGACTATCCCAGCAGGAGCGGTCCCGCTCCAGTTCTTCTAACCATTCCCATAAACCGTTTACCCATCCAGCCCTATATGTTGCGTCCGTTCTTGTAAAAATTCCATCGGCATACTTCGTCGATGATTCCTGAACTACATACGGCCTGATTCTTATAAAAACAGGGATATGTAGGCAACTCAGAAGCCAGAGTGAGACCCAAATCTCTTCAAACCGTTTCGCTCAGTCAAAAATTGGCCATCATATCTTTACCCGATAACTCTTTCATCCTTCCCGGATAAAGAGGGGCAGTTGTTGATACCCAATTTTTCCTCAAATTATTTTAAACTTAGCATATATACCTTCAAAATCAGGTTTTCATAACAATTGGTATTTTTTCCATAATTTTCCCCTATTTTTATTAATTTATTTTTAATTTATCCAATATCTTATTCCTAATAATTAATTATAGAATTGCATTACAAATAATTTTAAGCATTTCTCGACTTAATATGTTATTTTTTGTCCTATTAAGACCAAATTATTTCACAACTAGCCAAATTGGCGCGCTTTGGCTATAATTGCAATAACTTTGCAATTACATCCTAATCATATGTTTTATGCTATTTTTACTCAATAACTACCCATTTTATATTTTAAATACTAATTAATCATTTTAATTTAATTTTATTAAGCATCAATTTCATTCTTATAATTATTAGCTATTCTTATAAATTATTTATCTATTTAATTGGGTATTTAATAGTTAGCCACTATTATTTAAATTCAAGACTAATTAAACCCGGACCCCTAACCCAATCAATTAACCCAATAGCTGGGGGACGGTGAGAAACCTCTAGCATAGCACTCAAGTAAGGACTGGGAGAACCCTGATGACCTGAATACCCGCCGGAGGAACCCTGAATGGCTGGTGGGCGGTAAGAACTCTCTGGCATGGCACTGAAGTAAGGCCTCACTGGAACACCACGGGGAGGTGGTGGACGAGCTGAATATGGAGGCCTGCTAGGTTGGCCTCTGCTGAACTGACCCCTGCCTTTGCCTGGGGCGCCTCAGAAATCTCCAGAAAATCTAACTCTCTTATTCGGCTGACCCTGCTCTCTGCCCCTTGATCGGTAACCCTAAATCCGGCGAGCTATCTCGACCACAAGCTGATAAGGAGTACCCATCTCCACCTCTCGGGCCATGTTGGCCCTAATACCTGAGTGTAACCCAGCTACGAATCTCCGCACTCTCTCAGCCTCTGTAGGAAGAATCATGAGGGCATGACGGGACAACTCTAAAAACCTGGCCTTGTAATCCGTCACTGTCATCTGCCCCCTGCTCCAGCTGCTCGAACTGATACCGCAACTCTTCGCTCTCGGAAGGTGGAATATACCTGTCCAGGAATAGCTGAGTGAACTGCTCCCATGTGAGAGGAAGGGAACCTGCTGACCTACCCAGGATGAATGACTGCCACCATCTGCGGGCCCTGCCCTCTAGCTTAAAAGTAGTGAAATCAACTCCGTGGGACTCCAAAATCCTCATGTTGTGCAGTCTGTCCCTGCACATATCAATAAAATCCTGGGCATCCTCGCCCCTCTCACCTCCGAAGACAGGAGGGTGCAACCGAGTCCATCTATCAAGTAACTTCTGCGGATCGCCGTCCACGGCTGGTCTAAGCTCAGGTGCTACTGCTGGCTGTGCTCCACCCGCGGGCAGAGTACCCGGAGTCTTATATACTACCGCTACATGACCTGCGGCCTGGGTGGTAGGGGTATGAACTCCCCCTCCCGCCTGAGATGTAGCAGGATCCGCTGGAAATAAACCATCCTGATCCATAGTATCCATGAACCGCATCATACGGCCCATGACCTCCTGAAAGCCTGGTGCATTCATAAAATCCATCGGAGCTGGATCTGGTGGGGGCACCTCACCCTGCTCCTTAGGGATATGATCCTCTAGGGGTGCTAATGGAGTAACTCTGGGACTCCCCCGTCCCCTACCTCTGGCCGGTGCCCTCCCCTGGCCTCTGCCACAGCCTCGGACTACGGGGGTAGCGGCATCTCCCGGGCCTGGAATATCAGCTGCACGAGTCCTCACCATCTGTGAGAGAGTAGAAGAATAATATTTAGTAAGACCATCGACTGCACGATAGAATAAGAATAAAGAGAGATTTTCCTAACACCCTGTATCCTCCCGAAGATAAATACAGACGTCTCCGTATCGATCCGCAAGACTCTACTAAGTTTGCCTGTGACTTGTGAGACCTACGTGAACCTAGAGCTTTGATACCATGTTGTCACGACCCAAATTCATACCCAGGTCGTGATGGCACCCAACACCGAAGTCAGGCAAGCCAACACTAGTTACTAATGAAATTACTTAAACAAATGAGATGTTCAAATACTTATCCAGTTTTAATTTAAGCAGTCCTTAAAGGAAAGTGAGGAAGTGAGGCAATGTAATTTAAAGTAACTCAAAAATCATTTGCCAGCATAAAACAGAGTAGTATAATACTAGTGAATCAACTACGTGTGCCAAGACCTAGTGTCACAAGTCCACAGGCGACTAGTGGAATATACAAAACAAAATACACAAAATAGATGTACAACTTTCTGGAAGGGTAGACAGGATATTCAACAATAATGGAAACTCCACAGTTCTGCTGGGGAAACGCCAGGAAGAGCAGCTCACCGTGTAGTCAAATCCCGGTAGTACTTTCAGCGACGAACACCCGAATGGTGACCAGGGGCGACAACCTCAGAACCTATACAATTAAGTACAGAAGTGTAGCATGAGTACATATAAACAAATATGTACCCAGTGAGTATCCCGTCTAAAATCGAAGAATTAGTGACGAGAGGTAGACGTGATACTTACTAGGGCCAATAACCAATAATATGATTACATAAATCTAGACAAAAAAAGTAGTCGTGAAAATCACTAAGGCATGAAGCTATCAATTATATAGGACTGCAATTTATTCTCATGAGTCAAATAGTAATTACCACAAAAGTCTCAAGTTCCCCTTACACGTGGGGTAATTTATTTAATAATAACAAGACTCTCAGTCAAATACATAGCACATAATATGCCGAAGCGTACGGCCTAGGCGACGCAAAAATAAATGTGCACTGCCGAGGGTCAAGCGGCACGAACCATAGATGCATCCATTACCCCGCTCGCAAATCGATCATGCGACGCGGTTGACATAAATATAGGGCTACTCACGCCCCAACCTTGGGAGGCGTGGCTGGCACCCGGTGCCAAACTGGCTCGAGCGAACCATTATGTAACTCGTTCGTTCCTTTTTTTAACTATCATGGGCCAACATGGCCACAACTCGTAATGTACAATTGCAAGTGAAAACAAACATTGTATTAATGAATCATTTTTCTTAAAACATGAATGCATATGGGCCGTCAAGGCCTCTGACATACTATACAAACTGAACCCCTGTCTACAAAGCCTCTAAGAGTACATAAACATCAAAAAAGGTCGGGACAGGGCCTCGCCATACTAGTCAATGCATGTCATAGTTATACTGACCAAATAGGCAACTCCGGAGCGAGTGGAGTGCAACAACACCTTCCACTGAGCTGATAACCTGCTAGGAGGACTGTCAACCTGTCTATCGGAACCTGCGGGCATGAAACGCAGCGTCCCCAGGTAAAAGGACGTCAATACAAATAAAGTACTGAGTATGTAAGGCAGAAAAGCATAACTAAGAACATTAATGTAAATAGAGGTCTAGGAGATACAACCTGTAGCATCTGGGTGCTTCTAAGAAATAGTAACATGAAATGCATGATACATATATACACATAATCTTTTAAAACATCCACCTCTGTGTGCATCATCATCATCATAGAACATTCGCCTCTATGGGCATCATCATCATCATATCATACCCGGCCTCAAAGAGGACTCGGTAAACCCAACTGATCAGTGGTTGCACAATAGGTGCCATACCCGGCCGATTATAGCGCGGCTCGGTAGAGTAAAGTAGATACATATATAATGCATGTTGGACTCATGGAATCATGTTCTAAACCTTTTGGAGTGACATAAGGTCATTTCCTCTTCGATTAACATTATGGACATCATACCATCAATATGAACTTCACTAGGATTCAAGGATCATACATACTTTCTTAGAATAACTTTGTAAGGAAAGAACAACATGAACAACCTTAGTTGCTAAGAGTAGATTCGTTGTGAAATAGCGTAATGTGTACATTCGTTTCACTTTAGATCATGCCAAAAGAAAGAAGGAAGTGCCTTAACATACCTTTGCAATCTTCTATCCAATCGTGAACCAAGCTCAATATGATCTTCTTACGTCTACAACGAGAACCCGACTTCATCATCATCATATAAGCATTGTAACTCTCATATTTCAAAACCAATATTCTACAAGAAAACGGACAGCACCTCCCCTGTTTTAACTACATCCCATATGCTACCAAAGGTCACCAAACAGCCCAAACAACAACAATATAATTCACAATAAGCTCTCCGATTAGTTCAACAATCATTTTGAGCGGCAAGCTCGATTGGAATCCGTATAACCCATATCACACCTTATAGACTTCTTACATTAACTTAAAAACATCATTAATATGATAATGAAGTAATTCATCAATGATTTCATACTTATATCGTATATTTATATCAAATGAAACAATCCACAACTCCAGCTTTCTTCAATTGGAAACTTTATTCACTAGTTTATGTCTAGTACAATCATTTAACTTAAAATACATCAATAAAACCTTAAGCACCTGCAAGAACATAATATACACACCTCCTACAGTAGATTCAAGTTGAAATCCAAGTTATGTTTAGCTTACAACAACACTCAATTGCAATACAACACCACAAAAGTGACTTAAGCTAATCCAAGTATTATCTTGTAGTTTATTATCCTAACAACTTAACCAACATTCAAGCAAGCTTAAGCACAATTAGTAGGCTGTTATACTCATCTTAAGCAGTAGAAAAAATATAGGGCTACCCCGACACGAAGAAAAATATACTCATCGACGCGGTTGACTTAAATATAGGGCTACCCCGCTCGCGAATCATACATACGACATGAGTTCTCGTAGACATACATAGAATTTATCAGAAAATTCAGGAACTTATCATGGATTATTCTTGAATTCAGAGATTTAAGCACTTAAACTTACACATATCTTCCTAGATTCTCATGTCAATTTCAAGGATAATAAGCAACTAGGAATACATATAAAGATACAGGTAAATCACATAAAGGCATGCTTGTGAGATCCTAAATCCTACCCGACGCAGTAGAGTAGTAGCTACGCACGGACTCTCGTCACCTTGCGCGTACGTAGCCCCCGCAAATAAGGACAATTCAATCATTTACTTTTACCTATGGGGACCATTCCCTCTTGCAAGGTTGGAAAGGAGACTCACCTCGCGTAGAATCTACTTCTCGGCCAAGAACGCACCCGAAACTCCAAACTTTACACCCGAGGACTCGAAACTAGTCAAATGATATATAAATATGTCAACGCATGCTCAAAGTATGGAAATTCTCCTACTTATTTAGTAAATTCACTATTCTTGAAGAAATCCCAAAATACACCCCCAGGCCCACATGCTCGGATTTCAGAAATTTTCGAAGATAACACTCACCCATAGTCTAAGGATCATTAATATATAATTTTTATATGATTTCATGGTGGAAAAGTGGTGAAATTCCCTAAAGTTCATCAACCCTAATTTTTCACTCTAACCCCTATGATTCCCACTATTTAGATGTTAATCTACCTAAGTTTTGCTGTAATAATATAACATTTAAATAGAATTTACTTACCTCTTAGCAGCTATGTGGTGGAGAGTTCTTCCCAAGCTCTCAAGTCTTCAATGGAGGTGTAAAATGAAAAGAATGAAGGAAATCCCGTGTTTAAGTGAAAGTGCACTTCCTGGCCTACAGGGGTTCCGCACCTGCTGGGGCTCGCACTTGCGGAGTTGGATGGGAAAGACTGGGCCCGCACCTGCGGTTTCGCTCCTGCGGAATTCCCGCACCTGCGGCTGGGCAATCGCACCTGCGGTCACACTAGATCAGGTGCACCAGCTGCATTTTTAGCTGGTTTTTGGCCTCGTGTGGTGTCCGGGAGGTACCTGGGCCCACCCGAGCCCCCGTCCAATTATACCAACAAGTCCTAAATCATAATACGGACTCGCTCAAGTTTTCGGAACACCCGAAACAATGCTAAATCTCAAAATCACCCCTCAAAACCCCTAGGACCAAACTTAAGAATTTCTAAGTTCTTGAATTCGGTTTCAATGCGCCGAACTGACCTATACTACTCGGAATGACACTAAATTTTGCAGGCAAGTCATGAATGACATAACGGAACTATTCCCAGTCTCGGAATTCCGTTCGGACCTCGATAACATAAAATCACGTTCCAAACCAAATTTCAAACTTAAGGAAACTCTTTTTTGCTATTTGGCGTCGAAATGCTCCCGGGTCATCCAAAACCCATTCCGAACATACGTACAAGTCCGAAATCATCATACGAAGCTACTGGAATCGTCGAAACTCGATTCCGAGGTCGTTTACTCACAATGTTGACCGAAGTCAAACTTGGCTTTAAAAGCCAACCTTAAGGAACTAAGTATTCATATACTATTCGAAACACTTCCAAATCCCGAACCACCCATCCCCGCAAGTCACAAATTACGATAAGCCACTACGGGAAGCATTATTTTGGGGATCGGGGTCCGAATACGCAAAATGACCAGTTGGGTCGTTACATAATTAGTATAGATTCCCTGTGATTGAAGTCTCATTCGATATTCTCTTGACTGATTTTTAGAATTAAACTATATTTTTGCCTTATTTTATGTATAAACATGCTGTCAATTACTTTTATACATGTTCCTTACTTGATACATTCTTTATTCAGTCCTAATCGCATGCCATATACTTTTACTACTCCTATTATGGTAAAAATCAGTTTTCAATTGATTCCTTTCCTTGTTTAACACTGCTTGTGCTAAACTAGTACTTGTTAGCACATTCTCTGCCTACTTTCAAAACTATGTATACTCTATTCATTCATTAGCATAGGACACACGAACAAATACTGTTCTGAACTCTCTCACACATGTATACACATTCTTCTTGCTATACTTTCTGATAACTTGCTACACTCAGTCGGCTGCAAGCCAAGACTGAGTATTACACTCTATTGAGCTTCACTCTGTGGTTGTTTCTCTCTTAACTGGTATGTCTCCAGTTTAGTTTAAAGCCTCAAAACAACATGTTTCTTTTGGTATTGCAATTCCTTCTATTTCTACTGTGCTTTTACTTATGATTCTTTTGTGTACCCTGTAATTAACATGTCTATTTTCACTTTACTAGTATGATTGTTAAACTGTACCCCCCTCCCTTAGACTCAACATGTTACTGCCCTTTAGCATCCCCTCAATCGGATTCTGTTAAGTTCCTGGCTATGCATCTTTATGAAGAAACTGTTTTTGTGGTTGTTAAGTTCTGAGTAAGCCATGTCTAGTACTTCTTCGACTGCAACTTATGTGCAAATTTACCTGTGTGTACCCATGTGTGTCTTATTTTTCCCCAATTCCCTTCTTCCCTGTTTGTGTATGTTGAAATGACTTTGTTCTTGCTTCGTGTTTGGTTTTTAGTTGTTATTCTGATTGTCCTGTCCCCTTCCCTTTCAAACTGTTCTCTCTTAGAATGAAATCTTCTGTTGTTTCTTTTCAAAAACTTATTTCAAAAATTTATTATCAGAAACTGTTTTTCAGCGCAAATCTCTCAAAACTATGTCAAGCACTCTCACATATACTCTTAGAAGTCTAGGTTCTGCCCTTTTAATGTGTACTGCTTTGGGATCCCTCTGACCTCTGACACATTAGAGCTGGCCTTTCCACACCGCATTTACTCAATATGGTTATGGAAATCTGGGTGTGAGCACTGCCCAGGATCCCTTGAGATCCTTAAGGAACTCTGACACACCTAGATTATATGAAAGGCTGTGAACATCTGTGGCATTGAGAAATTCTAGAGATTTTGGGCCTATCAGTAGGCTCCCTATAGTATAACTTCTTCTTTTCTTTATTAAATTATGTAATTTATGCAAATGACCTTTAATAATTATTGTAAACAACTCTTTGGGGATGGATAGTGAGAAAGGAGGGGTAGCTACGCATGCTATCACTGTTAAAAGGGTAGAAACCATGCTATTAGGCTTTATTCCCTATTTGCGCAATAGAAACCATGCTTAAGACTCATGTGTGCCAGACCATGCATTAGATATCATGTTTCCTATGCTTTATGATTACTGTTTCAGCATGATCACTTTATTATTATATCACTTAGAAAATCCTGTGTTAGAGTAAACGTGCTAATAACCAATTTTCTCAATCATGTTATACGCTGTCATGTACCCTTAGAGATCCTGCTTTAGGATAAAAACAACTTTAATAAATAGGTCACCTTCACATCCTCTGCATATTCTGAAAGCATGTTTACACACTGTAACATTTGGGCATTTAGAAAAATCTGGCTTAGGCTCTGCATATACATCATTCTGCATCTCGGTGCATTAGATACCATGTCCTTAGGATTGCATCTTACTCGCTTAAATACACCTAGTTCGACTACTGATGCATGAAAAGGAATAAAAACAACTTCGCTCAATTCTCGCAATCAACTGGTAATAACTCTGAGTTCTGAACATTTAGAACATCATTATTAGATAATACAATTCCAAACATCCCTTCTCTAAAGTAATTCTGGTAACTGGTATACTATCTCACACTTAGGCAAGCCTTAGGTGATTAAATGGCTTAAAACTGGGAATCTGCTTCTTTTGTGTGTACTGCTCGGTTTTAAAGAATCAGTAGGCAAACTGATTAGTCCTTTCTGGGTTATGCAACAAATCTGCTTCTCTGTTATATTCTGAATTCACATAGATATCATGCCTTAGGATTTAGAAACTGAATGTTGCCCTTAACTGTGTTTGAGTCATGCTGCCTATTTGCATTACCTGTGGAGGTATACTTGGGCCTTTTATTTGCTTTTTCTATGTTTCCCCCTAAGTGCAGTCCTGCATGTTCTTATTTGTCGCCTTAGTATTTTTCCTTTAAACCTGAGGGTCTGACTAGAACATCCCTTATAGGTAGTAGTCCTAAACTCCTCCAGGACTATTAGGAAGGGGACGGGTAGCAGCACACAATAGAGGTCGTTGACCAACATTCGGTTTAATAACCTTTACGGGGTGGGAAGGGTAGATATGGACATGATGATCGGTGCGCTAATATCACGTGTAGCCCCTCTTTGAGGAGTGATATACCGGGTATTGTACTAATGTGAACCATAAGACAAACAACCTAGGATTCTCCCCTACCCATTTGCATACATGTTTATATTATAACTCTTTCAAAACTTTACATAGATATTAAATATTTTCAAAATTTTGTAACACATGTGTGCTTAGACTGAGAATCTTTCAAAACCCTTTACTTGTCTTAGACATTAATTACCTATTTGCTACTTGCTTAAAATTCAAAAAGTTGTTTGGCCGGGAACCACAATTGTGGATTCTGAGGGGTGCCTAACACCTTCCCTTTAGAATAATTTCAAGCCCTTGCCCTATCTCTGGTTATCAAATCTTGTTTGTAAATGACCCCAAATAGGTTCCCTAACGCACCTTAACTCGTTAGGTGGCGACTCTTCCAATCCTGCATACCCCTTTTCCAAAAGGAAACGAGTTGTCCCAATAATGTCAAAACCCTTGACCGATACGAAAGGATTAGGAAAAAGGGGGAGCGACATTGATGTGATGATAGGAAGCTTGCCCATGTGTTGGGACAATGAATGTCTTGGAAGGATGTCTTCTCAGAGCGTGATTTTGAGATTTCAGTATTTTATTTCCGGCGGAGGAAAGGCAATTGGACTATAAATGTACATGTTTGGGTTGATAAAGTAATAAGGCTTGGTTTTTTCTAGTGAGTGGAATTTTCATCTTTGATGTGGTATCGTTGTCTTTGATCGGATAAAATGTTTTAAGTTCGCCGGTGCTATAGTTTCTTTGGTTGCATTGGGTCAGAGTATTGTGAAGTAGTATTGAAGAAGCGGCTGTCAGATATCGTGGTGTGCGGTGGTTCAGGATTGAATAGGTATTTATAACGTAGGCTGATAACTAGTGATCTGTACTACTATCTACTCCCATTTTCTTTGGTTTTGAGGTAATAATTGATTGAATTAATCCCACATTTTGATGCAAGTTGTTTGAATTGCAGGAACTGAGTTGAAATGTAAATATTGATCCAAAAGACCTCAAAAAAGGATCAGAACTTGCAAAATCACAGAACCCAGCTGAAATGCTGCAGTGCCCACTTTTCCGCTGCAGCATTTGTCCTTTCGCTGCAGCGAATTTCTCTCCGCTGCCCCGCTGGCTAACTTTAAAGAGCAGTTTTTAAGGCCATGAAAAACGCTGTTCGCGTTATTTTTCCGTGGTAGTGTTTCATCCACAGCTGCAATGCCCATTATTACGCAGGACGCACTACCTGATCTTCAGAGAGTCAGTAAAAGTTGGGATCCAAGCTTTCACGGTCAGCGGTATTTTTCCACTGCCGCGTTTTAATCGCCGCTGCAGCACTTCAGTAGTTCGCTGGGCGTGGAATGGAGGAATAAGAGAGTTACAAAGTTCAAAACCGCTGCAACGACCATTATTACGCTGCAGCGGAAGCCATTCCGCCGCGGCGCTCAGAAATACGCTGGGAGTGGATTCTCCGTAGGGGAAATTTTATCCAGTATTTTCAGCCTAGTATAAATAGATCTTTTTCTCATTTTTTAGGGAGGCAGCCGTTTGGAGAACACTTGAATAGTGCTTTTTGACTATTTTGAGTAATTTTAGCTTTGCTTTAACCATAATTCTTCAATTATTACCTTGTATTTTACATTTATGAGTTTAATTTCATCTTCTACTTGTGTTTCTTCTCCAAATATGAGTAGCTAGACCCTTAAGCTAGGGTTGTGACTCAACCCTAGTGTGGGTAATTAATGGGTTTTTAATTTTAAGATGATTATGTGTATGGGTGTTTGGTATTTAGCTTAATTTGTGCATAAATCTCAGATTTAGTGGTTGCAAACACTATTTCAAGCCTTAATGACTAGGGTCACTCTTGAGAAACAGGACCCAAGTCTAGGTAATTGAGCTAACAAGGTGTTGGGGCTAACTCAAGAGATTGATAGCCCCAATAAAAGGGTGAATGCTAGAGATAGCTACACCTGACTTGACCTAATTCATGTGCATAAATTAAAACACCCAATTGTGCTTGAGAAGGTCAAATTGGGCAAAGTCACCCATATTACCGAGAGGTAATGGGTGAGCAACTTTACATGAGGTTATGCCTTTCATCCACATTTCACAAGTTCATTCTCCATTTTAGATCCATTAGTCACTCACCTAGGAGGAAGTCACAGCCCTAGTCCCTTTATCAACTTAGAAAATCCACAAAACGATATCAGTTAGCTAGTTCATAGTTTCACTTAGACTAAATCATAGTACAATTACACCAACCTTTTTATGAGAAGTGTAATTAAGAGCATGACACGCCACTAGATCATTTAGACACTCAACTCCCACATTCTTAGCACCCTGTGGAAATCGATCCCGACCCTTCGGGTAAAAGCTGCATCGACCCCTTCCTTGCTACTAATTAGTGGTATAGGCGGGAGCCGATCAGTTTTTGGGATAATCAAGTACCTCCACCTCCAAGACTAGGCCGACATGCCAATCTTAATGATGATATTCCAGACCCTCCCCCGGCTCCACCTCCCAGAGCTGCCCCTCGGGTGCTGCCAAATGAGGGTACGCAAGTGCTATTGTCCCGCCTAGAATCCGGGCAGGAAACTTCCAAATCACAAATGTGATGCTGACACTCTTGGAGCAGCGTGGGTACTTCACAGGAGGTCCTCACCAGAATGCTTACAAGCATTTAAAGGGGTTCATTGATACCTGCTAGGGAAGCAAGCAAACAAACGTCTTAGAGGATATCTTAAGGCTTAGGCTATTTCCCTTCTCTCTTTGAGGGAAAGCCCTAGATTGGCTTGAGCGATTCCCCAACCATTCCATATCCACATGGGATGAGTTATAGGACAAGTTCATTGCTAAATTCTTCTCTCCTGGGTACATGGCTACATTAAGAGATGAAATATTGGCTTTCAAGCAAGCACAAAATGAGCCTCTTCATGAGATTTGGGAATGCTACAGAACTATGGTCAAAGAGTGTCCAAACAATGACATGACGGAGGCCATGATACAACAGACTTTCTACCGAGGCATCAATACCACAAATCAGTGTGTGGTCAACCAACTCACTACGACAACTTTATGAAGCTAACTTACACTGAGGCATGTGACATCTTAGATGAAATGGCTGACACTTCGTCGGCATGGCAAAGTAGGGCAAATGTGCCTCAGGGTGATCCAAGTGTTATTAACCTCCACAAAGAGCTTCAAGATCATGGGCAAGCAATTGCCGAGCTTACCACCACCATGAATCAACTTGCTAAGGAACAATTTCAACAAATACAAGGCCTAAAGCAAGTGCATGCTATGGAAGGGGTAAATATTTTGGTGAACAAGAGAAGGCCTCGTGGGACTCAAATGCAAAACAACAATGACCAATGCGACCAAGGAGTTAGTGGGTATAATCAAGAAGAGTCCTATGATGAGCAAAATGAGGATGTAATGTATGCCAACAATTTTCAAGGACAAAGGAACAATCAAGGGAACAACCAAGGTTGGAGCAATCAAAGGCAAAGCAATTGGAACAATAGTAACAACTCAAGCAATTGGGGGAACAACAATCAACAATGGGGAGGCAACAACAACAACAATTGGAGCGGGAACAACAATTGGGGTGGTAATGGTAATTGAGGGTCGGGTTTTCAAAGGCCCCCGATGTACCAACAACCAAGCAATCCACCCCCGTATCAATCACAATTCCAAGGTTCCTCAAGTAATGACATGGGATGAATTGAGCAAATATTCAAACAAATGATGGAACGCAATGCGGGTTCGAATGCTCAACTTGCCTCCCATAACACCTCCATTCAGAATATTGAAGTTCAAATGGGACCAATCTCACAAGCCTTGAACACACGCCCGAAGGGAGAACTACCTAGTGATACGGTGGTGAACCCCAAGGGTGGGAAAAACAACAACAATACCGGTCAAGCCATTGCGGTGACCACAAGAAGTGGACGAGGTGGTGAGGCTAGTTCTTCAAAGCAAAAGAGAGTTGTTGGTGATGATGATGACTTGCAAAATTATGAAATTCCGATTGTGGCTGAGCATGTGGTGGAAGAGCCAACAACTAGTGATGTGAGAATTGATATTCATGACCATGAGGACGAATTGCAAAGTGACGTGAACCCGTCTAGGGAACACGTAATTGACATGCCCGAGCCGGTTGTGTTGAAAGCAAAGGCACCATTGCCCAGTACTCCTCCTCCCTATCCTCAAAGGTTGGCAAAGCAAAAGAATGATAACAAATTTAAGAAATTCATCTACATGATGAAGAGTTTATCCATCAATGTCCCTTTGGTTGAAGCACTTGAGCAAATTCCCGGGTATGCCAAGTTCATGAAAGACTTGGTCACAAAGAAAAGGTCAATGGAGTGCGAGACTATAAAGATGACTCACCAAGTGAGTGCAATAGTGCACTCAATGGCACCCAAGCTTGAAGACCCGGGGACATTCACTATTCCTTGTACAATTTGGTAGCGCGGATTTTGCTAAGGCATTGTGCGACTTGGGAGCTATCATCAATTTGATGCCATACTCGTTTTCAAAACCTTGGGAATTTGTAACTTAGGGCTACTTCCTTGCGACTTCAAATGGCGGATCGATCTATGAAGCGGCCTCTAGGGATCATTGATGATGTGTTAGTGTTGGTTGACAAGTTCATTTTGCCCGCAGATTTTGTTATCTTGGATTGTGAGGTGGATTATGAAGTTCCTTCCTTGCAACGGGGAAGGCCTTACTTGATGTGAAGGCCGGTGAGCTCACCTTACGGGTGGGTGATAAAAAGGTCGTGTTCCACGTTTGCAAGTCAATGAAGCAACCCAATAACACGGAGGCGTGTTCTTTCATGTACCTTGTCACCGAGGTCATTATTTATGAAACAAGCTCAATGATAAATGTTGAAAACCCCGTGGAAGTAGCTTTATTGAACCATGATGATATTGTGGTAGATGGCTTGAGCAAGTGTACTAATGCTCTACAAGTCATGGGTTCTTATTCATATGGTCCTCGAAAGTTATCCTTGGATTTGGAGAATCAGAAAACTCCTCCGACAAAGCCTTCAATTAAAGAGCCACCTACCTTGGAGTTGAAGCCACTTCCACCACACCTCAGGTATGAATTTCTGGGTCCTTCTTGCACTTTACCTGTTATACTTTCATCTTGTCTAACAAAATTGCAGGTAGACTCTACTCTCAAAGTGCTAAAGAGGAGAAAGAAGGCCATAGGTTGGACACTTGCTGATATTCGGGGTATAAGCCCTGCATTTTGTATGCACAAGATCATTCTTGAGGATGGAGCAAAGCCTTCCGTAGAACACCAACGGAGGCTAAATGAGGCAATGAAAGAGGTTGTCAAGAAAGAGATAATCAAATGACTCGATGCTAGGGTCGTCTACCCAATCTCTGATAGTGATTTGACTTCTCCAGTCCAATGTGTTCCAAAAAGGGTGGCATGACCGTGGTACAAAATGACAAGAATGAACTTATTATAACAAGGATAGTCACTGGTTGGCGGGTATGCATGGATTACCACAAATTGAACAAGGTGACTCGCAAGGATCACTTCCTTTTGCCTTTCTTGGACCAAATGCTTGACAGACTTGTGGGGAGAGATTTCTATTGCTTCTTGGATGCGTATTCAGGTTATAATAAAATTTTGATAATAGACCAAGAAAACACAACCTTCACTTGTCCCTATTGGGACATTCGCTTTCTCCAGGATGCCTTTTGGATTGTGCAATGCACCTGCTACATTTCAGCGGTGCATGATGGCAATTTTCAATGATATGGTTGAAGACTTTCTAGAGGTATTCATGGACGATTTCAGCGTGGTAGGGGACTGCTTTGATGAATGCTTAAAAAATCTTGATAAAGTCCTTTCCCGTTGTGAAGAAACCAACCTAGTGCTCAACTGGGAAAAATGTCACTTTATGGTTGAAGAAGGGATAATTCTAGGCCACAAAATCTCAAAGTGTGGAATTGAAGTAGTAAAGGCCAAGATTGAGGTCATTTCCAAATTTCCCCCTTCGACCTCAGTGAAGGGAGTCCGTAGCTTTCTTGGGCATGCAGGGTTCTACCGGCGCTTCATTAAAGACTTTTTGAAGGTGGTGAATCCTCTTTGCAAGCTATTGGAAAAAGATTCCAAGTTCCACTTTGATGAAAATTGTATGAGAGCATTTGAGTTGTTGAAGCAAAAGCTTACTAACACGCCAATTATCACCGTGCCGGATTAGAGCTCTCCTTTTGAGCTAATGTGTGATTCTAGTGATGTGGCAGTGGGGGTGGTTTTGGGCCAAAGGGTGAACAAAATCTTTCACCCCATCTATTATTCAAGCAAGACCATTAACTCCGCCCAAATGAACTACACCGTCACTGAAAAAGAGTTGTTAGCTATAGTCTTTGCAATGGAGAAATTCCGACCTTACCTTATGGGCGCCAAGGTGATAGTTCACACCGACCATGCGGCGCTCCAGTACTTAATGATGAAAAAGGATTCCAAGGCTAGACTTATGCGGTGGGTGTTATTGCTTCAAGAGTTTGATTTGGAGATCGTTGATAGAAAGGGGAGTGAGAACCAAGTTTCCAACCATCTTTCCCGTTTGGAAGAGCAAGGGAGGCCAAGTGATGGTCTTGAGATTAATGATAGCTTCCTAGATGAACAACTTATATCCGTCTCTTTGCATGATATGCCATGGTTTGGGGACATCGCCAACTACATTGTCACCGGTGTTGTCCCGTTTGAGCTCTCTTCTAACCAAAGGAAGAAGCTTAGACGGGATAGCATGGTATCACCAACTGGCTGCAGGTAGCCTCTTCTAGAATTTCTGACCTTTCTTCTACAGTTGCAACCCAGTCAGCTCCGTCACCCATTGCATTGCGTCCTACTATGGAGGAAACATTGAAGAGCGTGGTGAACAACCAGGAGAAAATCATGAAGACAGTGGAGAAGAAACAGGAGGAAATCACTTATTTGGGGAAGTATGTGAAGAATATGAAAAAAGCCTAGGATGATACGAAGAAGGTACAAAAGAAGATGCTGCAGACTCAAAAAGCTTTGGTGAAGGAGGTGGCAAAGTTAGCAGCTGCGAGGGGCATCCCCCTTGATCTTTTATTAGGAGAGCCAGAGCCCACTGAGCAGGCCACACATGTTGATGAGGCAGACCTTCCATAACCCTCAGTTCGGAGGAGAGTCATCCCGCAGACTGATGACATGGAGATTCAGCTCGAGGAGCCCGAGGGCTAGACATCCATGCAGCCAGAGGACCCTGCTACCACTACTGCCACTGTGCCTTCTTCATCAGCCCCAGTTTATCCCTCACCTATGCACTCTGAGGCACCATAGGGAGTTTTCTTTTACTCTCTCTCACCCCTCTCCCCTGATCTATATTTTTTATTAGTTAGCATTGAGGACAATGCTAACTTTTATTGGAGGGGGTGGCCTCTATTTGGTAGTGATATTTTCAGACAATTTGATGATTTTGGGTTGTAATAACTGTTAATACTCTTTTTCTATTTCTTATTTACATTTTCGTACTTTTAATTTTGGTATGTATATATTCAGATTCCCTACCTTTTCATATGTATATATTCATCCCCTTTTGTAAATATTCATTATTTTTTTCGTATTTTCTACTTTATCGTGCATATAATCAATGGAAATTATGGCACGACATTAACCTTCGTGCTTATAATCAATATGAATCATGGAACGATATCACCCTTCGTGCTTTACACTCTTCCTCACTATGCAATGTTATCAGATGTCATGGCACGACATCACCCTTCGTGCTTTACACTCTTCCTCACCAAACAATAACAGATATAATGGCAAGGAGTACTACACAGTGGAAATAGACAGTTCAAATCACCCGGCAAGGGGAAAACATCAATTAATAACTCAATAAATGCCCGACAAAGGTTTCAGCTATTACCAATCACCTCAATCGCATACTCTACACGTGGATTATCATTCGTATCAACACTTCTCAAGCTCAACAGCCAATGCTTTCAATCAAGAATAAATTACCAAGTAGAGAAAATCTCATAATATGCGAAACATGGAAGAAATACTGCAATTTTTATCAAATAGACTCACGGGCATGCTTGACACACAATGCATAGGTACTCGTCACCTCACCTATGCAAT
>MDKH01090462.1:0-11038 GCA_005239495.1 Nicotiana undulata
AAAATTCAATAAGAATTTTCTCTCTCTTTCTCTGCAATATTGTTCTTCTTCTTTTATTGTTTTGTATAAGTTATATAATTTGTAATATTAAAGTAAAAAATGAAGACCTCCATTTTTTTCAAGAGAAACTAGTTACATAATAATTTTCAAACACACCTTAGAATGAAAATAGATCACTACAAATAAATAACTTTATTTGAATCACAACTTAGGTAAATGTCATGGACTATTTTCGCAAGGCATAAATTACAAAGGCTTTGAAAATACCCTGAAACATCTCCCTTTGTCAACCTTACCTTGAAACCCTAGTTCCCTCAATTCTCACCATCGCCGACGACACCATATAACCCTTACAAAATTCTATCGATTTTCAATTATTTTCCACGATTCACAAAATACTGTTGCCTTTACTTTGTCATACCAATTAGACATGTTTATTGGAGCTACAGAGAATAATCACAGAATCTCTAACGTCACAACTATTATATCTCGGCTTTCTCCAATCCTTCATAGGAAAGAGCCCAACAGAAATCCTATCTCTTTTCCTCAAAATTTTGTCTTTTCCCATCTGGGTTTGTCTCGGTGAGTCCAAATTTTGCATACTCTCTAAAAAAGGGGTGCTGGAAATTAATTTATTGCTATTTTGGTGTATACTTTTTGGGTGGTCTTGGGAATTTTTTTGTCTTTCCCTCAATTTTTGCTGGAAATTAATTTATTTCTATTAGTGATTTATAATAGTGTTTCATTAGTTGAGGAAATTGAAAATGGGGGATTTTGATGGTGAAAAGATCAGGAATATATGTATACTTGCTCATGTGGATCATGGCAAGACCACATTGGCTGACCATCTGATTGCTTCATCTGGTGGTGGTGTGCTTCATCCAAAGCAGGCGGGTAAGCTTAGGTTTATGGATTATTTAGATGAGGAGCAGAGGCGGGCGATTACTATGAAGAGCTCTTCGATTAGTCTTAAGTACAAGGAACATTCAATTAATCTTATAGACTCTCCTGGTCATATGGATTTTTGTAGTGAAGTTTCAACTGCAGCCCGTTTGAGTGATGGCGCTTTGGTGTTAGTGGATGCTGTTGAGGGTGTTCACATTCAGACTCATGCTGTTTTGCGACAGGCATGGATTGAGAAGCTTACCCCGTGTCTTGTTTTGAATAAGATTGATAGGTTGATTGTTGAATTAAGATTGACTCCACTTGAGGCGTATAATCGGCTGCAGAGGATTGTTCACGAGGTGAATAGTATAGTGAGTGCGTATAAGTCTGAAAAATACTTGTCGGACGTGGATTCTCTGCTCTCTGCCCCGTCAGAACTTGTGGAAGATGAAAATCCGGAGCTCATAGAGGATGACGAAGAGGATACTTTCCAACCCCAGAAGGGGAATGTTGCATTTGTGTGTGCCCTAGATGGATGGGGCTTTACTATTAGTGATTTTTCTGAGTTTTATGCTTCAAAACTAGGTGCAAGTTCGGCTGCCTTGCAGAAGGCATTATGGGGGCCTCGGTATTTTAATGCCAAGACAAAGATGATTGTAGGTAAAAAGGGACTTAGTAGTGGAAGTAAGGCTAGGCCCATGTTTGTGCAATTTGTTCTTGAGCCACTTTGGCAGGTTTACCAAGCTGCACTGGAAGCTGATGGGGCCAGGGAGATGCTCGAGAAAGTTATAAAGTCTTTCAATTTGTCTATACCTCCCCGTGAACTTCTAAACAAGGATCCTAAAGCTGTGCTTCAATCTGTGTTGAGTCGCTGGCTTCCACTGTCTGATACCATATTGTCTATGGTTGTTAAATACATGCCTGATCCTATATCTGCTCAGTCTTTCCGTATATCTCGGTTGCTTCCAAAGAGAGAGTTCTTGGATAAAGGCGCCAACCCTGATTTGCTTTCTGAAGCGGAACTTGTGAGGAAATCTGTGGAGTCCTGTAATTCTAGCCCCGATGCACCTTGTGTTGTCTTTGTTTCTAAGATGTTTGCTATTCCATCAAAAATGCTTCCGCGCGGAGAGATGCTAGATGACAGTGGAAATGGTGACTCTGATGAATGTTTCCTTGCATTTGCCCGGGTCTTTAGTGGGGTTCTTCAATCCGGACAGAAGGTTTTTGTGCTTTCAGCATTGTATGATCCATTAAAGGAAGAATCACTGCAGAAGCATGTGCAGGAAGCCGAGGTGCAATCTTTGTATTTGATGATGGGTCAAGGATTAACGCCGGTGGCATCAGCAAAGGCTGGTAACGTCATAGCTATCCGAGGGCTTGCCCAGCATATATTGAAGAGTGCCACTCTTTCATCCACATTAAATTGTTGGCCTTTATCAAGTATGGTTTTCCAAGTTTCGCCCATGCTTAAAGTTGCAATTGAACCTTCTGATCCCACTGACATGGGTGCACTTATCAAAGGATTGAGGCTTCTAAACCGAGCGGACCCTTTTGTTGAGGTTTCTGTTTCTGCCAGGGGTGAGCATGTTCTTTCTGCGGCAGGTGAGGTGCACCTGGAGAGATGCATTAAAGATTTAAAGGAGAGATTTGCAAAAATAAACTTGGAAGTTTCTCCGCCCCTTGTATCTTTTAAAGAGACTATTGAAGGAGATGCCACTACTCCCTTAGAAAACTTGAAGTTACTGAGCCGCAGCTCTGAGTTTTTGGAGAAAGCTACACCAAATGGAAGATGTGTTGTTCGAGTGCGCGTTATGAAGCTTCCAACAGCATTGACGAAGCTGCTTGATGAAAGTTCTGATCTGCTCGGAGACATCATTGGAGGTAAATCTTTGCAGGTTTGTAGAAGCTTGGAAACTCTTAGAGGTAACATTGCAGAAGACGAGAATCCAATTGAGGCACTCAAGAAACGCCTAATAGATGCTGTGGAGAGCGACTCTTCAACTGGATTTGCTGAGACTGAAAAGGATAGGATTGATAAATGTAAGAAGATGTGGCAAAAATTCTTAAAGAGGATCTGGGCTTTAGGGCCTAGACAGATGGGTCCCAACATTCTCCTCACTCCAGATGTGAAAGGAAAGAGTGACGATGCGTCTGTTCTTATTAAGGGTTCGCCTCATGTATCAGAAAAATTGGGCTTTATGGGCGACTCTGATGACAGCGGTGCATCACCTGAATCATCAACCAGTGTGGATCAGACCCTTCTACAAGAAGCTGAGAATCTTGAAAGCAGTATTTTATCTGGATTCCAGTTAGCTACGGCAGCTGGCCCTTTGTGTGATGAGCCAATGTGGGGTTTGGCATTTGTTATTGAGGCCTACATATCTCCATTGGCTATGCCACCAAATGATAGTGATGCGCCGCCTATTCCACAGCCAGAACAGTATGGGATGTTCCCTGGACAGGTTATGACTGTTGTGAAGGACGCGTGCAGGGCTGCTGTTCTCCAGAGAAAACCGCGGCTGGTGGAAGCCATGTACTTTTGTGAGCTGAACACCCCACATGACCAGTTGGGCAACACTTACTCAGTTCTTAATCGAAGGCGTGCCCATGTGGTGAACGAAGAAATGCAGGAAGGTTCTTCCTTGTTCACTGTGCACGCGTATGTGCCAGTTGCAGAAAGTTTTGGATTTGCTGATGAGTTGAGAAGAAAGACTTCTGGAGCTGCGAGTGCCTTACTAGTTCTCAGCCACTGGGAAGCCCTTCCACAGGACCCTTTCTTTGTACCTAGGACCGAGGAGGAGAAGGAAGAATTTGGAGACGGTGCCAGTGTGCCGCACAGTATAGCAAGAAAACTCATGGATTCTGTGAGACGGAGAAAGGGTCTTCCGGTAGAGGAAAAAGTAGTACAGCATGCAACAAAGCAGAGGACTTTAGCTCGCAAGGTGTAGAAGTTTTATACTATTCAGCTTCTGTAATGATTGGTTGTCATATTATTCCCCTTTTTCATTATTACTTAGACAAGGAAAAAGAAATAGTTAGCTCAACCAATACAAATTTTACACTGTTATTCATTAAGGAAATTTTGTTAGCAGAAGTCACTAAAGGTTTTTGGCTAAGCTTTCTTTTGAGTTCTTTTGGATGCAATAAGAGCTTATGTTTGAGAGATATAGACCACCAAACTTCCCTCTGTTTTCTTTTTGCTTCTTTATATTTTTCATTCTTGTTATTCGATGCTTCTCTGTGCCTTTGGAGAAATCTCTTTCCGTTTCAACTTAGCCCTTTGCCCAGATGAACTGTCCAGGTCCAGTGAGAATTCTTTTCGATAACTTAGAAATTCGTCTAGGGCCAATCCTTAGGACCCTCGCCCCTCTAGTTGGAGATGACAGGTTCGCCCCTCTAGTTATTGAAACACGGGGATGATGAGCCAACCCCTCTATGCTTCTCCAATACCAGACTTAGTTTGCATGGTGCGAGGCTCACATGTTTTGCATGGTGCAAGGCTCATGTTTTGTGCACAGAAAAGTTTCTTCTGTTTCGCATTCATTGTTTCCTCTTTGCTCTAGGTATACTTCCGTTATTTCTTTTTGCTTTTTCTTCAAATTTCATCAGTGCATGTCAATTTAAGTTAGTCTACTGGCCAACTCTGTTCTATTTCTCATTCAATTTCCAGCTTCCTAGGAATTTGCTGTTTTTATTTGAACGTTGAGATGTCCTATTTTGTTTGTACGAAGTAATAAGCAGAATATAAGCTGAACATGTCACATTTTAAAGCTAAATGAGAACTATACTCAATAGAAAACATCTCAAATAGCTGAAGAGTATATGGATCAAACTCTAAGATCTCAAACTTAACTGTGAAGTGTCTAAGCAGAAAAGAAACGGTCTACGTTTTCGTTTCCAAGGTAGAATAGTGGAAACTATCACTGCCAATCAGGAGTAAGGACACTGGTCATCTATGGTCCACTGATTCAATAAATTAGCCATTGGAACAAGCAGTCTGAAAATTACGAGATGCTTACACTTATATTTGAAGGCAAATACATAATAATATATATTTTGATAAGGCGAAGATTTTATTAACAACAATATCAAGTTGATACTGTAAAAATATCTAAATAGTGACGGCTTAAAACATTAAGATGCTACGAGTCAAGCATGTCCAGTATTTCCATCTTTCTTGTAGTACAAGCAATGCAAACAACTATTTTCACATAACTTTATAGTCCAAGCTATGCTAAGAGGAATAGCTCTCCAGATCTTCTTTGGGATGCTTTTGACATTCAGTTCCCCAGCGCCACGCACTAACACATTCCTGAATTTCTTAGGACTTGCCCAATGGATGTCAAAGTTAACCATGAACATGGTCCACATCTGCCAAGTAAATTCACAACACATAAAAATATGGTTCAGAGATTCACAAGCTATCTCACACAAGTAGCATCTGCTGCACATTCTCATCAAATTTTCTTGAGTCAGCCATGCAACCAAACCAGGCCACTTTGTTGGGACAGTAGTTTTCGAGATCATCTTCCAAGGTCACTTTTGTGCTTGTACCGGTTGAACAACATTTGAAATTATGAAATCTACACCGTATAGCATATATATGAAATTATGAAATATATATATATATATATATATATATATATATATATTTCATAATTTCATATATATGCTATACGGTGTAGATTTCATAATTTCAAATGTTGTTCAACCGGTACAAGCACAAAAGTGACCTTGGAAGATGATCTCGAAAACTACTGTCCCAACAAAGTGGCCTGGTTTGGTTGCATGGCTGACTCAAGAAAATTTGATGAGAATGTGCAGCAGATGCTACTTGTGTGAGATAGCTTGTGAATCTCTGAACCATATTTTTATGTGTTGTGAATTTACTTGGCAGATGTGGACCATGTTCATGGTTAACTTTGACATCCATTGGGCAAGTCCTAAGAAATTCAGGAATGTGTTAGTGCGTGGCGCTGGGGAACTGAATGTCAAAAGCATCCCAAAGAAGATCTGGAGAGCTATTCCTCTTAGCATAGCTTGGACTATAAAGTTATGTGAAAATAGTTGTTTGCATTGCTTGTACTACAAGAAAGATGGAAATACTGGACATGCTTGACTCGTAGCATCTTAATGTTTTAAGCCGTCACTATTTAGATATTTTTACAGTATCAACTTGATATTGTTGTTAATAAAATCTTCGCCTTATCAAAATATATATTATTATGTATTTGCCTTCAAATATAAGTGTAAGCATCTCGTAATTTTCAGACTGCTTGTTCCAATGGCTAATTTATTGAATCAGTGGACCATAGATGACCAGTGTCCTTACTCCTGATTGGCAGTGATAGTTTCCACTATTCTACCTTGGAAACGAAAACGTAGACCGTTTCTTTTCTGCTTAGACACTTCACAGTTAAGTTTGAGATCTTAGAGTTTGATCCATATACTCTTCAGCTATTTGAGATGTTTTCTATTGAGTATAGTTCTCATTTAGCTTTAAAATGTGACATGTTCAGCTTATATTCTGCTTATTACTTCGTACAAACAAAATAGGACATCTCAACGTTCAAATAAAAACAGCAAATTCCTAGGAAGCTGGAAATTGAATGAGAAATAGAACAGAGTTGGCCAGTAGACTAACTTAAATTGACATGCACTGATGAAATTTGAAGAAAAAGCAAAAAGAAATAACGGAAGTATACCTAGAGCAAAGAGGAAACAATGAATGCGAAACAGAAGAAACTTTTCTGTGCACAAAACATGAGCCTTGCACCATGCAAAACATGTGAGCCTCGCACCATGCAAACTAAGTCTGGTATTGGAGAAGCATAGAGGGGTTGGCTCATCATCCCCGTGTTTCAATAACTAGAGGGGCGAACCTGTCATCTCCAACTAGAGGGGCGAGGGTCCTAAGGATTGGCCCTAGACGAATTTCTAAGTTATCGAAAAGAATTCTCACTGGACCTGGACAGTTCATCTGGGCAAAGGGCTAAGTTGAAACGGAAAGAGATTTCTCCAAAGGCACAGAGAAGCATCGAATAACAAGAATGAAAAATATAAAGAAGCAAAAAGAAAACAGAGGGAAGTTTGGTGGTCTATATCTCTCAAACATAAGCTCTTATTGCATCCAAAAGAACTCAAAAGAAAGCTTAGCCAAAAACCTTTAGTGACTTCTGCTAACAAAATTTCCTTAATGAATAACAGTGTAAAATTTGTATTGGTTGAGCTAACTATTTCTTTTTCCTTGTCTAAGTAATAATGAAAAAGGGGAATAATATGACAACCAATCATTACAGAAGCTGAATAGTATAAAACTTCTACACCTTGCGAGCTAAAGTCCTCTGCTTTGTTGCATGCTGTACTACTTTTTCCTCTACCGGAAGACCCTTTCTCCGTCTCACAGAATCCATGAGTTTTCTTGCTATACTGTGCGGCACACTGGCACCGTCTCCAAATTCTTCCTTCTCCTCCTCGGTCCTAGGTACAAAGAAAGGGTCCTGTGGAAGGGCTTCCCAGTGGCTGAGAACTAGTAAGGCACTCGCAGCTCCAGAAGTCTTTCTTCTCAACTCATCAGCAAATCCAAAACTTTCTGCAACTGGCACATACGCGTGCACAGTGAACAAGGAAGAACCTTCCTGCATTTCTTCGTTCACCACATGGGCACGCCTTCGATTAAGAACTGAGTAAGTGTTGCCCAACTGGTCATGTGGGGTGTTCAGCTCACAAAAGTACATGGCTTCCACCAGCCGCGGTTTTCTCTGGAGAACAGCAGCCCTGCACGCGTCCTTCACAACAGTCATAACCTGTCCAGGGAACATCCCATACTGTTCTGGCTGTGGAATAGGCGGCGCATCACTATCATTTGGTGGCATAGCCAATGGAGATATGTAGGCCTCAATAACAAATGCCAAACCCCACATTGGCTCATCACACAAAGGGCCAGCTGCCGTAGCTAACTGGAATCCAGATAAAATACTGCTTTCAAGATTCTCAGCTTCTTGTAGAAGGGTCTGATCCACACTGGTTGATGATTCAGGTGATGCACCGCTGTCATCAGAGTCGCCCATAAAGCCCAATTTTTCTGATACATGAGGCGAACCCTTAATAAGAACAGACGCATCGTCACTCTTTCCTTTCACATCTGGAGTGAGGAGAATGTTGGGACCCATCTGTCTAGGCCCTAAAGCCCAGATCCTCTTTAAGAATTTTTGCCACATCTTCTTACATTTATCAATCCTATCCTTTTCAGTCTCAGCAAATCCAGTTGAAGAGTCGCTCTCCACAGCATCTATTAGGCGTTTCTTGAGTGCCTCAATTGGATTCTCGTCTTCTGCAATGTTACCTCTAAGAGTTTCCAAGCTTCTACAAACCTGCAAAGATTTACCTCCAATGATGTCTCCGAGCAGATCAGAACTTTCATCAAGCAGCTTCGTCAATGCTGTTGGAAGCTTCATAACGCGCACTCGAACAACACATCTTCCATTTGGTGTAGCTTTCTCCAAAAACTCAGAGCTGCGGCTCAGTAACTTCAAGTTTTCTAAGGGAGTAGTGGCATCTCCTTCAATAGTCTCTTTAAAAGATACAAGGGGCGGAGAAACTTCCAAGTTTATTTTTGCAAATCTCTCCTTTAAATCTTTAATGCATCTCTCCAGGTGCACCTCACCTGCCGCAGAAAGAACATGCTCACCCCTGGCAGAAACAGAAACCTCAACAAAAGGGTCCGCTCGGTTTAGAAGCCTCAATCCTTTGATAAGTGCACCCATGTCAGTGGGATCAGAAGGTTCAATTGCAACTTTAAGCATGGGCGAAACTTGGAAAACCATACTTGATAAAGGCCAACAATTTAATGTGGATGAAAGAGTGGCACTCTTCAATATATGCTGGGCAAGCCCTCGGATAGCTATGACGTTACCAGCCTTTGCTGATGCCACCGGCGTTAATCCTTGACCCATCATCAAATACAAAGATTGCACCTCGGCTTCCTGCACATGCTTCTGCAGTGATTCTTCCTTTAATGGATCATACAATGCTGAAAGCACAAAAACCTTCTGTCCGGATTGAAGAACCCCACTAAAGACCCGGGCAAATGCAAGGAAACATTCATCAGAGTCACCATTTCCACTGTCATCTAGCATCTCTCCGCGCGGAAGCATTTTTGATGGAATAGCAAACATCTTAGAAACAAAGACAACACAAGGTGCATCGGGGCTAGAATTACAGGACTCCACAGATTTCCTCACAAGTTCCGCTTCAGAAAGCAAATCAGGGTTGGCGCCTTTATCCAAGAACTCTCTCTTTGGAAGCAACCGAGATATACGGAAAGACTGAGCAGATATAGGATCAGGCATGTATTTAACAACCATAGACAATATGGTATCAGACAGTGGAAGCCAGCGACTCAACACAGATTGAAGCACAGCTTTAGGATCCTTGTTTAGAAGTTCACGGGGAGGTATAGACAAATTGAAAGACTTTATAACTTTCTCGAGCATCTCCCTGGCCCCATCAGCTTCCAGTGCAGCTTGGTAAACCTGCCAAAGTGGCTCAAGAACAAATTGCACAAACATGGGCCTAGCCTTACTTCCACTACTAAGTCCCTTTTTACCTACAATCATCTTTGTCTTGGCATTAAAATACCGAGGCCCCCATAATGCCTTCTGCAAGGCAGCCGAACTTGCACCTAGTTTTGAAGCATAAAACTCAGAAAAATCACTAATAGTAAAGCCCCATCCATCTAGGGCACACACAAATGCAACATTCCCCTTCTGGGGTTGGAAAGTATCCTCTTCGTCATCCTCTATGAGCTCCGGATTTTCATCTTCCACAAGTTCTGACGGGGCAGAGAGCAGAGAATCCACGTCCGACAAGTATTTTTCAGACTTATACGCACTCACTATACTATTCACCTCGTGAACAATCCTCTGCAGCCGATTATACGCCTCAAGTGGAGTCAATCTTAATTCAACAATCAACCTATCAATCTTATTCAAAACAAGACACGGGGTAAGCTTCTCAATCCATGCCTGTCGCAAAACAGCATGAGTCTGAATGTGAACACCCTCAACAGCATCCACTAACACCAAAGCGCCATCACTCAAACGGGCTGCAGTTGAAACTTCACTACAAAAATCCATATGACCAGGAGAGTCTATAAGATTAATTGAATGTTCCTTGTACTTAAGACTAATCGAAGAGCTCTTCATAGTAATCGCCCGCCTCTGCTCCTCATCTAAATAATCCATAAACCTAAGCTTACCCGCCTGCTTTGGATGAAGCACACCACCACCAGATGAAGCAATCAGATGGTCAGCCAATGTGGTCTTGCCATGATCCACATGAGCAAGTATACATATATTCCTGATCTTTTCACCATCAAAATCCCCCATTTTCAATTTCCTCAACTAATGAAACACTATTATAAATCACTAATAGAAATAAATTAATTTCCAGCAAAAATTGAGGGAAAGACAAAAAAATTCCCAAGACCACCCAAAAAGTATACACCAAAATAGCAATAAATTAATTTCCAGCACCCCTTTTTTAGAGAGTATGCAAAATTTGGACTCACCGAGACAAACCCAGATGGGAAAAGACAAAATTTTGAGGAAAAGAGATAGGATTTCTGTTGGGCTCTTTCCTATGAAGGATTGGAGAAAGCCGAGATATAATAGTTGTGACGTTAGAGATTCTGTGATTATTCTCTGTAGCTCCAATAAACATGTCTAATTGGTATGACAAAGTAAAGGCAACAGTATTTTGTGAATCGTGGAAAATAATTGAAAATCGATAGAATTTTGTAAGGGTTATATGGTGTCGTCGGCGATGGTGAGAATTGAGGGAACTAGGGTTTCAAGGTAAGGTTGACAAAGGGAGATGTTTCAGGGTATTTTCAAAGCCTTTGTAATTTATGCCTTGCGAAAATAGTCCATGACATTTACCTAAGTTGTGATTCAAATAAAGTTATTTATTTGTAGTGATCTATTTTCATTCTAAGGTGTGTTTGAAAATTATTATGTAACTAGTTTCTCTTGAAAAAAATGGAGGTCTTCATTTTTTACTTTAATATTACAAATTATATAACTTATACAAAACAATAAAAGAAGAAGAACAATATTGCAGAGAAAGAGAGAGAAAATTCTTATTGAATTTT